>JAJOOF010003144.1:0-42956 GCA_029582545.1 Solanum lignicaule | reverse complement strand
TTTTTTTATTTTTGGTTAAGGTAAGGTTCTTAAGTCTCACTTGATGGCTCCCTTCAATAAAATGAGAGGGGGTTCGGGAAATTATGATAGCATGGATGCTCTTGAAGTCCTCTGAAAGCTGTATCAAGGAATCCATATATGCTTCTTGTTGTTAGTGATTTAATTTCTGTGACTTCTAGATGATTTAGTGATTGTAGAATGGGTTCCTGTAATACAAAAGTGGATGAAGCAGCTGTAATTGCATCAGGTGGCTGTTTTAGTCTTTTAGAAGTTAATGGTTCTAGTCTAGTATCTTGAAATGAATACTAGGTAGGGGCAAAATCATCCCAAACCCCCTATCGGTCCGGTATTTCAACCGGTTGGGTAATGACTAGTTTGTTGATTTGACCTAACAGATCGAACCCAAAATGACCCATCAAACATTCGGGTCAAAACAGGGATCTAACTAGTGTAACCAGCTGGGTCAAAATGTAATCCAACTTGATTTTTTAGTTTACATCACCTAATTTTCTTTCAAATTTGTGATGACATGTGATGCTTAGAAGTGTGTTTGATTTGTTTTTATCGTGATTGTTAACAGTATGTTCTATCGGATGTGTTAGGCTTGAAGCTTTGACATAACATTCTCTTTGAGCTGCATATATCTACTCTATTTATAGCCTAAATATTGAACACATCAATTTTTTAGATATAAAAAACTTATAAGCTTATTGTTCCGTGAGACTTGGTTGAAACATTTCTATTGTAGTCCAGCAATGACAACAAAAAGAATTTGAAGTATCATTTTACTTTATGAGTTCCTTACTCCCTTGGACCATAAACAAATACTAGTACATATTGATTTTTTTACTAGTAAAACTGCTATGATATTCTAACTACTCACTTTTATGTATTTGTTTTTTTATTTTCATGATATTTTTATGTTCTTAGACATTTCGTGGAGTATTTAATTCAAAACATTTCACCTTTAATAATTTTGAAATCCCAAACCTATTGCTAAGCATGATGACTCTGGTTGTGTAAAACTTCTCTGGTGATTATGTAAGGTAACAAGATGCACAGCTGCAAAATACAATTTCAGGATATACTGGTTGATCGTTATTTTCATTTTTTGATTCTTTACGAGGTTATATTTATTCGATAAATGGATGAGGGATACATGAATGAGATTAGAAAATTGTACTGTTAAAAGTCTACCAGCATCATATCCAAGTTTTTGCTGTTTCTTATCAAATTAGATATTAAGATTATGACAAATGAGGCAATAGCGCATTTAATTTGACATGAAACATCCTTCTTGAATCATGTTATACAGAAAAGAGTTTAGCAGCTCTTTTCAATCTGTTCTTAAGTGCAAGGTATTGTGCGAACAAGTTTGACATTTGTACAATGATATTTCAAGTCTTAATGTCTTTTCTGTTCTGCAGCTGTCAAAAGATGGTGCTTCAGTGTCATCTTCGCAAATACCAGCTCCAGTTTTAACTGCAGCAAAGGTGATCCATAACCCATCACTGAACTATGTCTCTGTTTCATCCTTCAGTTGGGATCAGGATAATGACAAAGTGAAGGTACGATATCTTCAGTCAGAGCTATAAGATTGAACCCCTGTATCCATTTAAATGTGTGAGATACTTGCTTAACCATTGCAAAGGGTTTTTACTTCAATTATAAAATTCCAATCAGTTCTCTACCATTTCGGGATTTTTGAACTCTTGCAACGCCTTCATTGATTTTACTCTGTCTCTTGTCTGATGGCTTATTTTTCTCTTATGCAGATTTATTTATCATTGGAAGGAGTAGATCAGGAGAAAATGGAGACAGATTTCAAGCCTATGTCTTTTGATGCCAAGTTTCATGATGTACATGGAAAGAACTATCGCTTCTCCTTGCCGAAATTGAACAAAGAGATTGTACCTGACAAATGTAAGGTTCTTGTGAAACCCGCAAGGGTTGTCATCACCTTGTTCAAAGCCTCCAAAGGGAACTGGTTGGATTTGCATTACAAAGAGGACAAGGTTATTAACAGTTCCATGGGATTCATTTTTCACTTTTTGATTATGGTTTTTGTTTAATAAGTCATGCTTGTTATCCTGCAGCTCAAGCCTAGTTTGGACAAAGAAAAAGACCCCATGGCAGGAATTATGGATATGATGAAGGTATGAGCTCGTTCACAGTATTTGATTTGTGGACTTCTCACTTCTTTGGAGTTCCTTTCTATATTTCAATGTGTATGTGATGAGTGATGTTTCATTTTGCAGAACATGTATGAGGACGGTGATGAGGAAATGAAGAAGACGATTGCAAAGGCCTGGACTGATGCTAGATCTGGCAAGGCATCTGATCCATTGAAACGCTACACCTGAAGGTTGAAATAGGTCTCTTAACAGATTTTAGGGCTTATTCTGGGTGAGCAGTTGTAGGCTGTATTCTGTTACGGTTTGATTAGCTTGTAAAACTGGATAATCAAGGATTTCTATGTAGAAATTTCACAGCATGCTGCTTGGGTGGTTCTTCTTTGAGCCTTAATTTGGTATATATATGCAGCTGGTGTCAAGTAATTGTCTTTAAACTGGAGTACCTTGTTTTGATAAGCTTCATTGTTGAATGCGATTCCAAGAATGAATGATGTATTCCTCTCTACTATTTCAATTATCTTATTTGATTTATAAATCATAGGATCTGATATATTCGATGTTCTTAGCCATCGTGCTGAACAAAACAATTCTTAGTGATCTAGTAGGATATATATACTTTGTCCTAGAGATGAATCCAAAAATAATACTCGAGTTTCAATTTGTTTGTTTTACTTTCCTTCTATCACAAGAATGAAAGTGGGCAGCTATACATTGTTAAGTTATATCACAGTTTGTGACATGTTTTCAAATATCTTGAGTCTGAATGGTGATGTCTAAATCGATAAGGTTCTGCTTCTGCACTTGGCAAAAAGGCGAACCAACAGTTTGGGATTGAGACGCAATTAATCGATTCATATAGCTAAGTAAACATAGCTAATAAATTCAACAACTTTTTGAAATCTATTATCACAATCTAACTAAAAAGACAATAGGAGAGAAAATAACAACATGTCAGAACAAACCATTCCAGTCTAATTGTATGCATAAAAGACGAAACACATTAGGAAAGAGCAAATAAGCAACTTTAATTTCACCCAACTTTAAAATTGTGGATTCGGGTCACCAACAGATCAGACACTTTTGATCAAAGGAGGAGTAGTAGAATCCGGATGCTCAGATGGATTCGAGTCTGGATCCGGGTTAAGATTCAAAGGAGCACGTATGTTGTTGTCTTGATCATCCGGGTCGTAATCCGGATGAAGGTTGTGATCAATGGCATCACGACCCTTTTCAAGGCAAGGCTTACAGGCAATTTCTATGGTAATCCAACCTAATATTACTCCGCCTATTGCTATCAATACCGTCGTAACTGCCCCCATTGCTTGACTCTCTAAAAGAACTTTGCAAGTGAAATTGTGAATTCAGGAATGGAGGAGAATTTGCCAGTTGAGTATTTTGTAAGATTTCCCCAACTGTTTGAGAAAATGATTTTTCGGTTCTTTAATAAACAATTTTACGCATATGGTTAGGGAGTTTTCTGATGTATTCCCTATTTAATTTGCCTAATATTCCACCTCACCTAGACATTTTGATGTTGATTTAATACATGGTACTCAATCCAAATTTTTTCCGCCATTAGTATTGATTTAATACCAGATACTCAATCCATTGGTATTCCACCATATAGGATGATACCTATTGATTTGAAGGAATTGAAAAAACAATTGCAAGATCTGTTGTGCAAAAGGTTCATTAGACCGAGACAAGCCTCGAGTGCTCGTCTTGTTTGTGAAAAAGAAGGATGACATCAATGTATGTGCATTGATTATAGACAATTAAACAAGGTTACTGTCATGAACAAGTATCTTTTGCCTCGTAATAATCCATTTGATCAATTGTAGGGTGCCACAGTCTTTTCAAATGTGGATTTAAGGGTGGTATATCACCGGCTGAAGATTAAAGCCCAATTTTCAAGATGATTTTCAGGATTCGATATATGAGCACTATGAGTTTCTTGTCATATCATTATGTTGGACAAACTCACTGGCAAATTTTGTTGATTTGATGAACTGTGTGCTCAAGTTGTATTTATATTCCTTCGACATTATTGTTACTGATAAAATTCTTATATATTCCTATAGTAGGGAACAATGCGAGCAAAATTTAAGAATCGTGCTTCAAATTTTAAAGAATAAGAAATTGTACGCCAAGTTCTCCAAATTTGAGTTTTGGTTTGAATTCAATATTTTTCTTGAATCATGTGGTACCTATCAAGGGTATTAGAGTTGATCTCAAAAAGATTAAGATGTTTAGAGTTGGCCTAGACTGGCTACATCTATGAAGATTTGGAGTTTCTTAGATGTGACAAGTTGTTATAGACAGTTCATAGAAGAATATTTATTTATAGCAACTCTTTTGACTCGTTTAACACAAACGGGTGTACTATTTAGGTAGGAGGATGATTCTGAGGCATACTTTTAGAAACTCAAGACTATATTGACCACAATGCCACTATTAACATTGTCAACAAAATATGAGGGATTTTTTATGTGTTATGATGCTTCACGAGTTGGAAGGGGATATTGCTAATGCACTAGTATCTCCGAATCTACATTAAAGATAATGTGAAGTTTTGATGATTGACAAATTATGTACAAGAAAAAATCCTTATTAAGATGAGACTGAACAATGAAGATTCAAGAACCAAGTCTTCACAAATCTCCATGAAGAAGTGAAGAAATTCGCAACACTGTCAGAGGAACTTATTAGAGAACCTATTCCTTTGAGCAGAGAAGGAGATTATCCAAGACAGAATATGTTGTTGTTCACGTGTGCGGATTTTTTGAAGGAACTATAATTTGAGAGAATTCAATTCAACAAGAAGTAGCAATTTATACAAGAAAAGTTATGCGCATGAAATTAGCCTCAAATAAGGAGATAAAAAATTCCATACACGTGAAGAAGAAAAAAGTCAAGTCAAATAAGGATTGGAGTTCTTTTTATTTTCCAACAGAACTTAATGATATTAACAACCAAATGGAGGGGGACATAAAGCCTAATCTCCTTTTACATCTTAGGACAAGAAAGATCCTATCCTATTAAGATTCTGATCTAGAGATCTATACATAACAAAACAATTATACTTATGCATTTAAACTACAATTGTAATGCATATAAATAAAAGTATTCAAGGTGGATCAAATTGTCAGGTATTAGTCTTCTTGGCTCTTCTTCGAAAGGTGGAAAAATCCAATTTATTCATCCTAAGAAGACCTTTAGTCCCTTCTGGAAGATCCACTTCTTGCAAAATAATCTTCGGGTCTTGAATTTGAGTGGCATATTTTGCTAAAGCATCTGCGACTTCACTTGCCTCTCTATAACAGTATTTAACTATTATATTTTTGTGTTTAATTAAGAATATTATTTCATCAATGATACCTAGAATCCTCCAATGAGGTTTACAAATTCCATTGATCATTTGAACCACTATCGTGGAATCCAACTCAACTTCTAAAGCCTCAAACCGTTGGTTAGAGCACCAAGAAATACCAATTAAAGCCACTTGAGCTTCACTATAATTGTTAGTGCAGAATTGAGTAGGATATGAGAAGGCCAGAATCATGCTCCTAATTTTGTTTCTAAGAATACCTTCAGCTCCAGCCTTATCTTGATTTTTGATGTAGCTTCCATCAGTGTAAAGCTTCCAGGTTGTTCCTGATGACTTAATCCATTTGATCATCTTACTTGTAATCAATGTTTTGAAGTTCTCAACCATAAGACAAACTCTGCTCCAATTCCAGTTGTAATCTATAAAAAAATGAATTTTTTCCCCAAGGCCACCTTAATCTGAAATCAAGATTGAAAACATATATTAGAAACATAATTTTTTTATTCTTATATTTTTGAGGGCACCTTGCTTTCCAAATTTCCCAGCACACTATCATCGGAGTGACTCGGAGTAGAAATTTATGAATGATATTCTTTGGTTGTTGTCTCCACCACTGCTAGATGATATCCTATCATGTTAAGTACCAATAGCCTTGAGATGATATCCCACGTATGTTTGGCCATTTCACTTCCTGCAAAAACATGGTCAGTTGTTTCTTGACAGGCAACCCTGCAACAAGAGCAACTAAGACCTTTATGAATATCAAATCTGGATAGAGAAGCATCTAGGGGAAGATTCTTTTTCAAAAGCTTCTACATAAAAAACAGATCTTGAAGGGAATTTCATTCATCCAGATATAGTTAAAAATTGGAGGAGCAACATTTGGAGTTATCACAAGACTTGAGCCAATCCTAAGTTGGATTAAATAGTTGGAAAGTTACTAGTTAATCCTATATATACATCTGACATATCAACATAGCCAATAACATATCATGGTCTTTGCAAAGTGCTAGTACCATAATTCCCTGATTTATTAGGAATTTCACTTGCATTGGTGTTCTCAAATTTCTTTAGAGTTAGTCCAATATGCATGACTCTACATTTGTACACATTGTGACCTTATAATTTGACATCTATGCAGTATTTAGGTAAATAATCATATTGCATCAGTTTTTTTATTGTTAACATCCACGTGAACATGAATACGTAAATTAGCCAAAAGGTGAACAATTAGTACTTTAAATTGGCCTAACTAGACTATGTTCTATTAATCATAGACATATCAAGATATATAAAAGGGTACCTGTAGACATTGAAATTTTGCGGACTCTACAAGGCGTGTTCAATTCGAATTGGGACTCTAAAAGGTGTGTTCAGTTTCAATTAGAATTCTTGGAGGCTACTCAACCTTAAACCTTAGTTTATGTCTATATAAAGGGTACTAAATTCCCTTTAAAGGCATCTCAAAATATCCCATAAACTCTTGGGTATTTTTAAAGATCAAGATCTTGACTATTCCACAAAAGTCATGGAATATTCATATAGAGGTTAAATCTAAATCATCCTAGTTCGAGAAATACGCCATTAATGGCCCTCGAATCATGGAGAAATCTTAGGAGAGTAGAATCAAGGGAGGAACAGAATTGTACCCTCATATTTATCAATAAAGTTATGTTTCTTCAGTTTTTATTTGTTTGGTTTATTTATTTTCCATATGTTTAAAAGTTGTTGCAAACAAATTAACACGCCCAGTGGGACCAAATCTTCCCTTCATCTCTTCTCGCTTAAATCAAATCTGAAAATCTGAAGTTGCAAAGGTGGAAGAATGAGTACTTCAAGCCTCGTCTTTGAGTTTCATCGAGTCTACACTCCGGCAAGCCTTGAAGCATGGGACATTTGTAGACGTTGAAATTTTGCGGACTCTACAAGACGTGTTCAATTCGAATTGGGACTCTAGAAGGTGTATTCAGTTTCAATTAGGATTGTTGTAGGCTACTCAACCCTAAACCCTAATTTATGCCTATATAAAGGGTACTAAATTCCCTTTAAAGGTATCTCAAAATATCCCATAAACTCTTGGGTATTTTAAAGATCAAGATCTTGAATATTCCACAAAAGTCATGGAATATTAATATAGAGGTTAAAACTAAATCATCCTAGTTCGAGAAATACATCACTAACGTCCCTCGAATCATGGATAAATCTTAGTAGAGTAGAATCAAGGGAGGAACAGAATTGTACCCTCATATTTATCAATAAAGTGTTCAATTCGAATCGGGACTCTAGAAGGTGTGTTCAGTTTCAATTAGAATTCTTGGAGGCTACTCAACCCTAAACCCTAGTTTATGCCTATATAAAGGGTACTAAATTCCCTTTAAAGGCATCTCAAAATATCCCATAAACTCTTGGGTATTTTTAAAGATCAAGATCTTGAATATTTCTCAAAAGTCATGGAATATTCATATAGAGGTTAAATCTAAATCATCCTAGTTCGAGAAATACGTCACTAACGTCCCTCGAATCATGGATAAATCTTAGGAGAGTAGAATCAAGGGAGGAATAGAATTGTACCCTCATAATTATCAATAAAGTTATGTTTCTCAGATTTTATTTGTGTGATTTATTTATTTTCCATGTGTTTAAAATTTGTTGCAAATAAATTATTTGTAGTCACTTAAAATTTATTAAATATAAATTTATAAAATAATTCGGATTATATTAAATTCATGAATATATTAGTCCAAATAAATATTATGGATTAATATAATTGAGTTAATTATTTAAATCTGATAAATATGGATTTAATTAAAGTCCGCTCCATAAAGCACATATATCATGTCACTTAAATCTAATTGGCCGAAACTCCTCTATTTTAAAACTATAAATAGGGGTCTCATAATTCAGAAAAAGAAAAACCAAGAATTCTAACAAGAAGCTAGAGAAAGCTCGTGGATTAAAAGCCACAAATTTCTCTACAAACTACAAGTTTAAAAATTCAAGAACTCAAGAGTTCAAGAATTCAAGTTTAAGAATTGAAGAATTCAAACGTTCAAGTTCAAGAACGATCAAGATCAAGACCACTGGTGTCACGACCCGAGCCTACACCTCAGACGTGACACGGCGTACAAGACTCTGAAAAGTCTTATACAAGCCTCATAGCATGTCATCACATAAGATATTAGAAATTGTACAGAATTTAAAACTCTTTTAATCTATACAATCGAGAACATCATTTAAAACAACAGAAGTCTACTAGTCTCACATGGCCATCTAAAACAATCTTTGAATCAAAAGTAGGGTCACGGCCCTTTACAATAGAAGTCTAAAAAGATGTTTATTACAATGAAAGACATGAAACATCAAAAGTACTTGTCCTCGAATCCATGAGGACATACCACTAGTCTTGGAAGAACTCAATCTAAGCTTCAACTAGAAGAGCTCAACTCACTTGCCGGAACCTATACTTTGTAGAAAAATAGAAGAAATATGGGTTAGCACATTTAATGTACTAAGTATGATAGCCATGCAAAAATCATGCTTAAAATGGACATTTTATTTGAAAGTCATGTTTTATGCCAATTTTGAGAAAACTTCATGAACATAAGTATAAGAGGCATAAGATACAAGTATAATCAACATACAAACCATTTCATCACTTTAGAACATAATCAACACGTAAGTCATTTCATCACATTAATGCCTTCACTTTCAGTAACCCCAAGCTATACTTTGTGTAATGTATGAATAGCGTCTCATACCACCATCCACACTAAGTACCACATTAAGGCCACCAAAAGTGAACTTACCATTCTTCCTTTTCATCTTTAAACAATACACATACATAAGGAACATAAACATTTCATAAGTCATGACAAGGAAGTAACTCATAATACAATCCAAGTAAAGCATGCATCATCACATTAAGCATATAAGTCAACATTCTTCATTAGCTTCATTAAGAGCACCTTCATTCATTAGCCATTAAGACATTAGAGAACTCACCGTAGCCCTCTCAAAGCCTACTCGTGCAATGCATGAATGACATCCCATACTACCATCCACACTTCATAGAACCTCTTGAGTAACCATAGTGCACATCTTACATGATGGGAATAAGCGTTTAACCGACATAGACCATGTGAGCTTAATATGGAATCCAGTGTCTTGCCCTACACCGTAAAGAGGTGTCCTACTTGCCTAAGGTAGAACTAAGTGTATTTTAGCTTAGGTGGATCCACTAGCTAATGACCTATGTGGGCACATAGTTATGGGATATGAAGATGTTCATTGGAACCCTAACCTAACGTGGGGAGAGTTTCCCTCTTACCATATCCACTCGGTGCTTAGCCTCCATTCCCGTAGAGTAGTTCATTTTCATTAACATTCTTACACTTGAGAGGAGTGCCATAAGCCTATCGACCCAAGGTACATTATTACACATGAAAGGAAAAATCATAAGCCTATCGATTCATGGTACATTATAAAGATAGCTCATTGAATCCTCATGAAAGAAACGCCATAAGCCTATCAATTAAAGGTTCATCATTACATTATTTCATTAACTCTTTAGGAAAGGAATGCCATAAGCCTATTGATTCAAGAGTCATCATTACATTAGTTCATTGGCTCATCATGAAATGAATGCCATAAGCCTATCGATTCATATTCATTAAGTCAAGACACATTCATTACACAAGAAGAGGATGACTAAGCCTACCAATTCAAGGTACTTCAATCAAGATTACATTCATCAATACAAGAAAAGGATGTCTTAAGCCTACCAATTCAAGATACATCAATCCACATTACTTTCATTTATACAAGAAGAGGATGCCCTAAGCCTACTAATTCAAGATGTAACATCACATTATAGAAACCCTTCACATTACATCATCATCATTCATGAGTGTTAATTGAGAATAAACTTTCAATCATAACACAATTACATTCTAAACATGATCATAATACTTTCATTGAGATCACATACATATACTTCACATCATAATCATACATATAGATCCTTCATGAAATTGCCCTCCAAGGCTATGAATCAATCTCAATCCAAACATCTAGAATACTACATTAGATAAGGGAATTAACATGATTCACTAACTAATTCAATATAAACATAAACAATTCAACATACTTTCATGATCAATCAATTCTCAATCACAATTCATAACTTAGGATTTTGGGAGAAACATGGGTTCATAGGAGAAATTCACCATAATTCATCATTAATTTAACAATCCATTCATAATTCATCATATATAAAGCTTTGAAAACGTTTTGGAATTAAACACATGCATAGATTGAAAACCCTAGGTTTTGGGGGAATTTTGGAAACTTGAAATCATCTTTTGATAGGGCTCCTTGAATGAAACTTAATCAAGGATAAAGACTACCATACCTTTTAGGAAAGAAACTACATGAAAATTGAGTGAGAATGGTGAGATCTTGAGCTTGAAAGCTTGAATCCTTCTTCTCTAATGGTGGTTTCTAGAGATAAAATATTTGGAGAGGAAGGTAGTTTCTAATTTGAGTGTTTGGAATAATGAATTGAAAAAGGATTTTTAATACCTTTAAAAGCCTTAAAATACTTTAATTAATCAATAATAACCGTCCCCTAACTTAACCAACCTTAAAAGGAATTTACCATTTAACCCTTACCTTGGCCGAGCTTGACAGATTTTACAGGTGGTGACCTACGGACCGTAGGTGGGGTGACGCCCCGTCCTGCAAGTCCGTTGTTGACACCCAATTTTGACCCTCCCCGATAAGAATTAACTTTCAAGCTTCTTAATTTTCAATGACTTGGAATGATTAGTTTTACAAAAAATTCAAAAAAATAATAATAATATTTTTTTAGTTTTGAAGAAATCTTAGTCATTTTTATAATTTTAAAACAATATATATATATATATATATATATATATATATAATTTTGTATATAATTATTACATTTTACGAACATTAAAAAAAATCATTTCAAAAAGAGTTTACTTTTTAAGTGTTGTGTTAATTAGCTCATTTGATGTTAGTTTATATATTCGAATTAATTATTTCATAAGTAAGTTAATTATTCTTATTTCATTAAGATTAAGAAGATCGTAAATTAATTATATTAATTCATCTTATTTAATTATTAGCCAAACTTATCCTAATTAACTAATTTTGACTACCTTTTAAATCTCTAATTAGCTATAATTTAAATTCATATGGCTAAAGCTTAAATTCAAATTCTAATCTATTAAATTTTATCCTTAATCCATCTAAGTTTTGGGCCCTTTTTTTCATTTTTCAGCAGCCCAATTCTCTTATTTCCAATTCCTACAACTCAGCCCATTAATGCCTTAAATTTCCAGCCAACATTACACCAAGACCCAACCCAAAAACCCAATTATTCCAACAATACAATATACAACAGCGGCCCACACAACAAACAAACGTGACCCCACCCCTATACCCTTCGTTCTTCTTCTCCAGAAGTTCAACGAAACCCAGTCCACACGCTGCAAAACTCTGCTCCAGCAAAACAGCGAACCAGACGCGACCAAAATCGCGTGACCCTCATCCTCTTCCCTATCCGTTAGTACGAGAGTAAGGCAAGGTGTCTCCATCTCCTTTCGAGCTCGTCCTTGGCTCGAATCGGACGACTCTCCTTCCATTTCCGTTGAAATTGGTACTTTGCCAGCCATTTAAGCCTTATCTCATAAATATAAATTTGAAATTTGAATTTGAATTCTCCCAATCCCTCCCATTTCCCCCCTTAAATCAGCCCTAATCTCCTTCTATAAAAGCCTTTTTCTTCTTCGTTGTGGGGGGTTGGAAAAAAGTTGGGAAAGAGTTGGAATCAGTTGGCTTTAGAGAAGAAAAACACAATAAAATTACTGGCTACACATTACCTTAGTCGATCGAATATATATAGAAATAGGTTCCAAACTATAAGAATTTGGGAGTTTAGATTTGGATTTATTCTTTCTTGTTTTCTGTTGGAGTCTCACTGGTGGTTACAGGAAGCTCTCCAACTCGTGGTTCCCAGTTCCTGCTCAACGAAAGGTAACATCCTCATTATTGCTTCTCATTTTCCTTCTTGAATGAGGCGTCTAAATGTTAGAATGTTGAGTATTTTCGACTTACCGTTGATTGCAAAGCATTGATAAAAGCTTGTTTGTCGATTCAAGTGTCTTTTTGGTTTGTTTTGCTCAAAATCTTAATATTTTCGTAAGGCGTTAAGTTGGTTTCTTCCTATTTTCTTCTTGTTTCATTGTTAATCTTGCCTGGTTGACTATGAACGTTCTGGTTCAGTCATTAAGTTCGAAATCACCTTCCACAGGTGATTTCGGTTTTCTGATTTATAAGTTGTTTTCTTCTTGTTGTTATTTTGATTAGTGTAAATCGTATGAGTTGGTTAATTCATTGCCTTATGTTCTAAAGCATGTTAAGCTTCTTATTTTCTTCTTGCGATTTTTAGTTTTGTTAGAGTTTAATCTTTAAGGTTACTCGAGGTATAAATTTATTGGCATTGATTTTCTTAATGTATGCATCATGTTGATTTTTCCTTAGTATAAGATTAATTGCCGGTGGTTTGGGTTGTATATTATTTGGTTTATACACTAGTCTACCAAGATGAAAGAATGATTTTATGGCTTAGTTTATTACAATTAATGTGTAAATGAGATTTTACAGAGCATGTGGGTTGATTGAATCATTTTAGGCCTGATTAAAATTGTCTTCTCTTGAGCTTGGAATCTGCCATTTGTTTACTATAATTATCCAATCTATTTATTTATTTTCCTTAGCGTAAGGTGTTAAGTTGTAATTTCCTTTGATACATTTATTGTTTTGGGATTGGTTGATCATTGTTAAGCTATGGTTTAGAGATATTATTATTGAGTACTAATTTTTATTTTCATTTTTTATTGCATGTGAAATCTGCCCAAGTCCTCATGGACTCTATCCCCTAGCCTTGCATTTTCATATTGGGCCATAGAGGCCCAATTTTTTTGAGTCAGCCAGCCATCGAAATTGAAAAATAAGTTTTTGGAATTGACGTACAGGTGTTTGGAGCTAATATACGAGATTGTATGCACTAGTATACAACTAGTGTATACGAAAATGGAAATAGGCCTAAAGGCCTTGAAATTCTGCTTGTATTTTGTTATTTTTGGGCCTAAGCCCTTTTATTGTAATTATGATTATTTGTTAGTTATTAAGACAGGTACAAGGAGACAAGAATTGGGCCAAAGACTCAAAGAAGAGTAAATTTCAAAGATTAGTTTAGGACATGTACTAAATATTGGGCCTTTGGTCCCAAAATAGAAACTAGGCCCAAGTGCTGGCCAGGCGGACAGAACCAGACTTGGGCCCAATTTCCCTTCTTCATCTCCTATTTATTTTGATTGTTATCGCTTGTTTACTTGTTTGTTTAATTTTAAGG
Source organism: Solanum lignicaule (assembly GCA_029582545.1). Lineage (NCBI taxonomy): Eukaryota > Viridiplantae > Streptophyta > Magnoliopsida > Solanales > Solanaceae > Solanum > Solanum lignicaule. The sequence goes on along the minus strand of JAJOOF010003144.1, from coordinate 29,053 downwards.
TTGTTCCCTAAACCAATTCCCCAAAAGATAACCACTTTAAATCGATTACTTTTATTTTCCTAAAAATTGACGAAGTGTTTATTTTCTTACTTGAACTACTTCGAAATATTTTACTTTAGATAATATCTCAATATTTCCCTTTTCCCCCTTAAAATGGTTTTTACTTTCATAATTATTCATTCTCTCAATATTGAATTAAGTCAATTTATTTTTCAGCCAAATAGTTAATTATCGGATAACCGCGTGCTAGCGGGCATTTCGGATGCTTTCAAATCCTTCCCGAAATGCTAATAAGAACCCCGAACCCCTTTAAATATTTTCAATTGATTTCTGTTTTAATCTTTTGAAAAAAGCAGTTTTCTTAATTTTCCTTTAAAAATTAAGTGACGACTCTTTAAAACCTGTTGTTTAAAACAGTATGACGACTCTGTTGGGGAAACATATTGGGTTCTAACCTTAAAATTAATATGTTTGGCTAATGTTTGTTATTTATTTGCTTATTTTTTTTAACTTTTAGCAATATTAAATTGTTGCATACATAGCATGACATATATTCCATCAAACGACACTTATTTTTGTTTTTACATAAAGAACGATTATGCGGGCCGCAGTCGTTCATTAATCAAATTATTCTCCGGGCACCCTGACGAATGTAGTTGACTACTGGATAGTCAACGGTCGTTAACTATTCTAGCCCAAGTAGTCCATTTGGATCACTGATCTACTATGAATAAAGTTCACTCTTAGTCAAACTAGTGTAACGTGAAGCCCAATCCCAAAAATTAGTGCATTGGCCTAAGATGACCCAACACCCAAGGCGTGTTGGGCCCATTAGAGAGACCACCTTGAGTTCAAAATGGCCCACGATCTAAATGGACGATTATATTTATGTGTTTAAATTTGAAGGATGTATACACTGTTTGACAAACCACTGTCTCTTGGGGTATAGAGTTTAATAGTTTTTTTGAGTCAAAGAATGAACAAGTTACTAGTCCATCCAAAGGCGCTGGCACTCGGAGATGACAAGAAATCAAGAAAGAAGAGGGACCTCTCATGGAAGAATAGTTTAGGATTGTACCCCTTTTCCCTATTATGTATCCTCATTTAGTTTATTTATAAAACTTGTATAAATTTAGGTTTTGGGGAAAATGGAATGTTTCAAATGACGTATACATCTTTCAAATCGTTAGGCCTATCCTTGGCACAAAAGGGTCACATATCTGTTTAGAACGCGCAATATTTGCTTATGTGTTATAACTGCGTGTGTGAATATGTTGCTTTATTTGAAGATATTCTAGCTCACTCTTGTTCGAGATTTTTTAGAACCCCTAAGAACAAATATTAAATCACTATCGAAAGTGCGTCCAAATATTCTTCGAGTCTTTAGTTTCCAACAAAATTCGAACTTCACTTTCAAATCCTTACTCTCCCATCTTAGAAAAGGTCAACTTTTCATCTCAAGTCAAAAAGGAAGGTCAACCTAGGTAAGACCTGAATTCTCCTTCGTGAGATACGTAGGCAACCTTTGAAGTTCAATTCTCATTTTGAGAAATTGTTTTCTTTTACAACTCTTGCAAAGAGAATAGAGTTTCATATCAATCGAAAATAAAAATTATGACAATAAAAGATAGGCGAAATGGTCTGGTGAACCCTTATACTTGTATCACTTTGTATTCTGAACCCTTCTACTTACACATTTGTCATCTGAACCCTTAAACTCAAATAAAATAAGACTTTTAAGCCCCTCCAACCATGTGTGTAGCTCACTCTCCTTTATATAATTGACATGTCATATCCACGTCACATATATTAATGCCATATCATAATTATTTCATAACTATTTTTTTAAAATTATTAACCAAAATTATTTAATAAAATATAAAATAATAACATTTTAATTTATTATTGGTATTTCTAATTTCTCCCTATTTTCACTATTTCACTACCAAAAGAAAGTCATCACCGGCGTCGCCATTTTTGCCGGCAAATCACATATATTTTCTCCCTTAAGTAGTAATCTGGAGCCTCGCCTTGGTCAATGAAAGTTCCTGAGGCCTTTAAGGCAGCAATAGCCAAAGGCAAATTGGACAAAATCCCCAAAACTTTTCTAGGCAATTTCTTCACAATCCCAAAACCAACAACACCATTCTTCGTCTCCTCCACCTTCCTTCCACCATTTCCTACAGACGCTTCTTCCAATTCAACAACTGGTGTCGCCACACCATCAGAACCTAGAACTGAAATTGGTCTCTTTTCCTTGCTGGGTTTATTCCCTTTTACTGTATTGAGCTTACATGTAAGAGTAAAGCAAAAATACGGCTTTTGTTGTTGTAAACACCAAAAATTCGAGAATTGTAGATAAATGGACGAACCTGCTCGTTACACCTCCATACATGGACTGAAGCAAACCTCTTGCCTCTGCAAATTTTTACCCCCAAAAGCTCCAACATCAATGGAGACTCTAAAGATTTCATCAAGATTCTCACTTGTGCAACTTTCTCCCTCACCCGTCTTCATCTCCGTCGCATACCATCACTATTTTTCTTTCCACCTTCAACCTCCACAGTAACAACAACCTAAGCTACCACACAATCAGATCTGGCCACCGCACAACCAGATCTGGCCAAACTTTTCGTAAGAGGCAAGTACTTCTTGTTCTTGTAAACTTCTCTAAGAGCTGACTTTTGCTTCTGTGAGATGACAGTCAAAACCTGTGCAATTGACAACCTTACCACCTTGATTTTGGATAGCTTGTTAGGAGCATCACCGGTGACCTTTGCAACATGGAAAAGAGCAAGCTCCGCCTTCAGATTCTTCAACTGAGCCAAAAGGTCTGTCTTCGACTTCTTCCTCAACTCATGAACCTTTATTCTCGCCATGGCTGCTGCTCCTTTGAGGTTACTGCTCAGATGACGATGGAGATTTGAAAGCAATTAAGCTTGGAAGAAGAAATAACTTTTTAATTAATTGTTTTTTAAAAAAAATATTTCTTTTATAATTTTAATATTTTTTTAACTTGAAAAAGTTGTTCACTCGCCTTAAGATGCGTGAAATCACACACTTTCGCCAACTCAGCCATCTTAAAGACACATAAGCTGGGTCAATGGTCAGAGGGATTTGTTAAATTGTGTTTTATTGAGTTTAAGGGTCCAGATGACAAAGGTGTAAGTAGAAGGGTTCAGAATACAAACTGATACAAGTATAAGGGTCCACTAGACCAGTTCGCCTAAAAGATACAATCAACTTTGTCTCTACTTAAGTTGACCTTTCTAATTCACTAAGCTCAAAATCATGTCTATTTAGTAATGTCTCTAAATACGTGGGCTAGTTTATCTTTAAGTGGAGAAACTCTTATGTGTTTGTGGTCATATGTGCGATATTTTGTATTATTTATCATCTACATAGACTAACACGTTTATTTTTTGAGTTATTTTTCTTTGTCAGGAACTTAGAAATGATCTGTGTTGATAAGCTGGTTGAACACCCTTATTTCACAAGATCAAAGGCTCCTAAAAATTCCTTTCCCGATCAAAGTTTGCAAAAAAAAAAAGAAAGGTAGTAATGGGTGATAACAATGACGAGGTTGGCCTGACTGATGTTGTAGTGGCTCAGCCTATTGTCACTGATCAAAATGAATTAATTATGCATTTGATGTAGCAGATCATCGAAATGAGGGTCGAAATGCAAAGAAGGCAATATTTGCCTAATACGATTTTCTCTTTCAATGCTCCAGGAGATGGAAGACCTTCACTCCACTTTCCTCCTCTAAGCGCAGAAAAGGTTCAGAACCCACCCTCTAACCCCGCTCAAAATCCCCCAATCACCAACCTAACCGCCTCAAATCCCCATCATGCCTCCGTCTCCTACCAAGCGTCACCTCCTCCTCAAGGTACCAACTCTCAAGCGCCACTTCCTCCTCAAAACACCAACTTGCAAACTTGTCCTCTCCCTCAAAACCCAAATGTTAGTAGTCTGCAAACCTTTACCCATCACCAAAATCAAAATACAAATCCCCAGACTTTCCCCCAAAATTACCAAGTCACTCAAAATACCCAGAATCCCTCAATTGCTCTGTCGTTGCCTCAAAAAATTACTTTTCATATTCCAATTCCAAATGAACCCTATGCCAACTATTCCGAGCTTGATCACTATGAGGAACATGAGAGAGAGTGGAGGTTAAAGAAAGAGGCAATCAAGCAGAATATGAAAAGAGAGATCAGGAAAGTCATGAAGGAGCTGCATTATATTCCAGAAGTCGATGGGTTGAGTTATGAGGATCTGTGCATCCATCCAAATTTGGACCTCCCGAAAGGGTTTAAAGTGCCAAAATTTGACACTTTCGGAGGAACAGGTAATCCATTGGCACACCTAAGAGCTTATTGTGACCAACTCGTAGGAGTTGGCAGGAATGAAGCCTTATTAATGCGAATCTTTAGCCGAAGTTTAAGTGGATAAGCGTTGGAATGGTTTACCTCTCATGAGATAAAGCAATGGTCTAGCTGGAATGCATTAGCTAAGAATTTCGTCGAACGGTTCGCCTACAATGTGGAGATCGTTCCTAATCGCTATTCTTTGGAGAGAATTAAGCGGAAAATCCACTGAAAGCTATCGTGAATATGTGTATAGGTAGAGGAAAGAGGTTGCCCGGGTTCGACCTCAAAGCTATCGTGAATATGTGTATAGGTAGAGGAAAGAGGTTGCCCGGGTTCGACCTCCTATGTTTGAGAAAGAGATCGTTGAAATGTTCATACGGATTCAAGAGCCAGAGTATTATGACAGGATAATGTTGCTCATTGAAGAAAAATTTGCGTAGGTAGTCAAGGTAGGTGAGGCTATCAAAGATGGGACTAAAACTGGAAAGATTTCTCGTGTTGCCGCCCTAACCGAATCTTTAGGATTGCTGAAAAAGTAGAGAGAGGATGTGTCTTATATTTCCTATGCATCTGATGGAAAAGGACACTTCAGAAAATCCTCACCTTGCAAAGGTTATCCTCGAGCTCCACAAAATTCATATCCAGCTCGTTATATCCAATAAGGTTATCAAACTCCACTACCGAGTTACCAAATTCTACCTCTTAATTAGCAAACTCCACCAATGAGTTACCAAATTCCATCTCTTGTTTACCAAACCCCACCTCCATATTACCAAAATATCCATCCATAGTACCAAGCTCCATCAGTTAATTGTTCAAATATCCAATCAAGTTACCAAACTCCACCCCCGCACTACGAAAATAACCTCCCTAACTACCGAGCTCCACAATACCCAAATTTCCAAACGCAAACACCAACTCACAAAAATACTCCAAACTACCGTCAAGTACCCTCACATCCAAGAAATAATTACTATCCTCATCACCCAAATCTTGAGAAGAAACCTTCTAGAGTCTTTACTCCTTTGGTTGAGAGCCAAACACAACTTTTTGAGAGATTGAAATCAGCTGGCCTGATACAGACAATTAATTCAAAAGATATCAATGTCAACTCCAAGCTTTATAGACCCGATCTTCACTGTGCCTACCATTCAGGAGGTGATGGGCATATTACTGAGGATTGTATCAACTTGAAGCATAAATTCAAGACTTGATAAATCAAAAGGCCGTTACTCTTCAGACTGCCACTCCTAATGTCAATAGTAACCCCATGCCGAATCATGGAGGGATGACTATTAATATGGTTGAAGTCGAAGAAGATTTGAATGTGGAGAAAGTCATAATCTCAGCCAACCTTGAAAAGCTTGAGAAAGTTGTAGTCCCTCCAATCAAAATAGAGAAATCCAAATTTGTGATCATGGCACCTCATCAAGTTTTTGCTTTAGTGCCGAAAAAGGGTCAGGACAAGCAGAAGATCAATCAAGCTTTTCCAAATTCATTGCCTCACTCATATCACTCTTTTCCATTGCAAAATGGTCTAGGGTAAGGAATCAAAAATTTGTTCAAAGAAGGTGATATTGTGCTTCAAGAGATGATCGAGACACTAGTCATACTAGACATCAAGTCAAAGGAGCAAATACCTAATTGGACATCCACTTCGTTATTGATTCCTCGCTTATCTTGGTAGACAAAGACAATTTTCTATGTTATTTCTAAAATTGGTGGTGTTTCGAATGAGGCTCGAGACCCATCCTTTACTCTATTTTTGCCTCGCTAGGTTTTAATCTCCCTCCTCATATTTTGGAAAAAAGGCAAAATGATTTATTGTCATGGACAAAGTTCTCATTTTCTTATTTCAAATGAAAACCTCCTTTATTGCGAAAATTTACTTTACATACTTTATATTTACTATCTAACTATATCTATCTATTATTTCAGTGAAAATGTTTTCGAATCTGTCAATAGCATGTCGTGTCACAAGCTGAATGAACAAAATGGGGGTAGATGTGGACGAATTTGAGGACTACAATGAGAAGATCATGGTACCCAAACACCTGGTTGAGGAGTTCAGACAATTTGAAAGTCACGATAAGCCAAATTCAGAAGAGATCAAAATAGTGAATCAGGAACATGATGAATGCGTCAAAGAAATCAAAATTGGTTCCTATTGGACAAAAATATAGGAAAGAGAACTCATCCGTTTTCTTAAAAAACACATCGATACATTTGTTTGATGACATTACGTGATTGAGCATGAACATTGGATCTCACAAGTCATCAATCTACTTAAATATGTCAAAACATACAATGTTTGAAGACTCGATTTCTATCTTTTCCTTGTAACCGTCTTTATTTGCTTGTGTCGTTCATGCTTAGAATTTATCTCTTTTTAATGAACTACATCTGACCTGAATTCTCAAGAATAAGATACGTAAGCGGCCTATGTCGGCCTCGGTCACCCCTTTTACCCTTTTAATATTTTCATCCTTTTGTACTTGAACTACGTTCGACCTGAATTCTCAAGAATGAGATACGTGGGCAGCCTATGTCGGCTTCGGTCGGTTCCTTGCTTAAAAAATCATATCTCCGTTAATCCTTGAGGGGGAACTACGTTTGACCTGATTCCTGCCTCAATGGGATACGTAGGCGCCACAACGGCTCGGTCATATCTCCCGTAAGATTTCTATTTTTCTTTACGATAGAAACTGGAACATAATTTTTGAGAGGGACTCAAAAATTCTCGAGAAAAGAATCTCTCCAATAATTCGAGACTGAAGATATATTGAGAGTTACAACTGGGACAGAATTTTTGAGAGGATCTCAAAAATTCTATAAGTCATATATCAATTGTTCGAGATACTCCAAGACATCTAACTGGACATAGATTTTTAGGATGGCCTCAAAAATTTCTTCAAGCATCACTAAAAGTTTGTAGTAAATTTTGAATATTTCGAGCATATTAGAAGTTTAAAGCTAACTTCAAATGATCTCTGGCATACTTAAAGTTTATAGTCAACTGCAGCAATCTCCGACACATTTGAATTTCAGAGTCAACTACAAAACTTCCCGATTATTATAGAATTTGGGAGAACCATATCAGAAATTTCCCAAGCTTTAAGGATTTTTGAATTCTCTAGAACAAGCTAACGGACACACCAAAGTTTTGAACCAATGACGTTCATTTAAGCTTGGCGTGGAATGACACTTGGCAGTGACCTTTTTCAATTACAACTTTTTGAAAACCTTTTTCATAAAGACTTTATCTATATATTTCAAATATTTTTGCATAAAATGTTTTGTCTTGTCTATCAAGAAGCAAGAGATTAGATAGATCAACTGAAGATAGCAAGACAAGGAGCAAGCGATTGAAGAAGTCAACACAGATCTGTTTGTTTAAAAAACTAACAATTTTTCTGTGGATGCAGGTCTATAAGATTGCCTCAAGTTCATCATATTTCTCCATTCAACGAATATGGAGAAGTCAAAAGGGCGAGGTGCTCCCCAAAATTGACAACTCTTATGTGTATGCAGGAAAGTCATTGAAATATTTTAGAAGAAAAAGAAAAAGTTCAGAATACGAGCAACAACACCGCGTTTCAATTTCCCAGCAAAACCTGAGTCACAATGAAAACAAAGTGTTCAAAATAGGAATAAGCGAAATCATCATTCTCACCATGTACAAGCATCTTCAATGATATCATATTACATTTTTCAGCATCAAGAACATTTGAAGAATATTCACGAATTCCGTTGATATCAGATGCGGTAATGTGAACTACCCAGAGGGACATCGTCTCTACCACCCGGATAGACATTCCTAGGTATTATCAAATGAGATAATACCATCACCCAAAGGGACATCATCGTTATTTTATCAATGGAATATCATCATCCTACCGACAGATCTTCATTATCATTATCCTACCAATGGATCATCAACACTATCCTACCAATGAAATAACATTACCCTATCGACGGATCTTCATCAGCATCAACATCATCATCCTTTCGATGGAGCATCATCAACATTATCCTACCAATGGATCAACATTACCCTACCAATGGATCTTCATCAGCATCAACATCATAATTCTATCGATAAAGCATCATCAACATCATAATTCTATCGATAAAGCATCATCAACATTATCCTACCAATGGATCAATATTATTCTACCGACGAATCTTCATCATCATCCTACCGGCTGATCTTTATTATCATCATCATCCTATCAATGGATCTTCATCAGTATTATCCTATCAATGGGTCATTGTCAATCATCATTTTATCGATGAAGCATTATCATCCTATCAATGAAGTAGCATCATGATCAACGTCACTCTACCAATGAATTATCGTCATCCTCTCAATGAAGCATCATTATCATACCAATGAGCATCAATATAATCATCCTATCAATAGAGCATCATCATCATCATATCAATGAAGCATCAACATCATCATCCTATCGACGAAGCATCACCATCATCCTATCGATGGAGCAGCATCATTTTATCATCATCGTCATCCTACAATGAAATATCATTATCCTACCAATGGAGCATTAACATCATCATCCTATCAATGGAGTAGCATCATCATCATCCTATCGAAGGAGCAATATCATCCTATCAATATCGTCATCTTACCAATGAAGAACCATTCTCATTATTTTCATTTGCAAGAACGTCATCAAGAGAGTCATTAACATATTACATTAGTCTATATTTTATTATTTTGATATCAAAGAAAGAGTACATTCGAAGAATTATATTGCAAATATGAGATACAAATTTTATTGGCGTAACGTCAAAATGAAGGAACTGACGTTAAATGTTCAAGGAGAACGACTAAGAGTCAACATGATAAAAGACACTATTTCTCCATTTGAATTACATTTTTATGTTAATGAGTTTTCTCTCAGTCTTTGTCGTTAGCATCCAAGAGAATGAATTCTCAAATCAAACCGCAGGTGCAGACGACATCAACAAGGATGCAGTACAACATGAAACATTTTCTTAGCAGCGAACTGGGACATAGTCTGAAGATGAGTGCCAAACTCTTAGGACGCGAGCAGAGCAGCAACTTCCACCACAATCAAACCACACCCGTATCAGAAGGCATGTGGATTTTTCTTTAGGTTTATCAATTTCAATTTTGCATCCGGAAATATTTGGTTTTCACCGGAGGCATCTTTCCAATCTGAGTGACAATGCACCAAGAACTTTGAAAATTATGTCTGTGCAAGTCCTTAATTATGGGTGGGTGTGAAGCATGCCACATTCAAGGCTAAGAGGTTGCAAACCTCCTATTCATACTCGATTTACTTTGTCGCTTTTCCAGAACCAAAGGTTATCTTGCATAATAGATTTCATTTTCAACCGATTGAGTTGAACTACAAACAGCCTGATTCCAAAAGTTTAAGGATATATAGGCAGGATCAATGTTGAAAATTCAGATATATTCCAACATTCGCTCTTAAATCTTATTTTTGAGCATTTTGATCTCTTCATAATTCAGTATCGGGATGACTTTTGAATTCTTTCAAAATCATGCGTCGAATCAAGCGTATCGGACTACAAGTGGCCTGAATTCTCATATTGCCCGAGATATGTAGGACACCCACTTCTGAGGTTCGGCCATGATTCCTAAAGTGCGTACCAAAATCTCTTTTCGATAGGATGAAGAAGTGGTCATTCAAAATTAGATTCGCCAATTTCATTTTCTTCGAATTTCTTTCATCAATCCAAGTCAAATGAAGGACAGTTGTTGACACCCAATTTTGACCCTCCCCAATAAGAATTAACTTTCAAGCTTCTTAATTTTCAATGACTTGGAATGATTAGTTTTACAAAAAATTCAAAAAAAATAATAATTTTTTTTAGTTTTGAAGAAATCTTAGTCATTTTTATAATTTTAAAACAATATATATATTTTTATATAATTTTGTATATAATTATTACATTTTACGAACATTAAAAAAAATCATTTCAAAAAGAGTTTACTTTTTAAGTGTTGTGTTAATTAGCTTATTTGGTATTAGTTTATATATTCGAATTAATTATTTCATAAGTAAGTTAATTATTTTTATTTCGTTAAGATTAAGAAGCTCATAAATTAATTATATTAATTCATCTTATTTAATTATTAGTCAAACTTATCCTAATTAACTAAGTTTGACTACCTTTTAAATCTCCAATTAGTTATAATTTAAATTCGTATGGCTAAAGCTTAAATTCAAATTATAATCTATTAAATTTTATCCTTAACTCATCTAAGTTTTGGGCCCTTTTTCTCATTTTTTAGCAGCCCAATTCTCTTATTTCCAATTCCTACAACTCAGTCCATTAATCCCTCCAATTTGCAGCCAACATTACACCAAGACCCAGCCCAAAAACCCAATTATTCAAACAATTCAACATACAACAGCAGCCCACACAGCAAACAAACGTGACCTCACCCCTATACAATTCGTTCTCCTTCTCCAGAAGTTCAACGAAACCCAGTCCACGTGCTGCAAAACGCTGCCAAAGTAAAATAGCGAATCAGACGCGATCAAAACTGTGTGCCCCTCATCCTCTTCCTTATCTGTTAGTATGAGAACAAGGCCAGGTGTCTCCATCACTATCAGAGTTTGTCCTTGTCTCGAATCAGACGATTTTTCATCCAAATCCGTTGAAATTGGTACTTTGCCAACCGTTTGAGCCTTATATCAAAAATAGAAATTCGAAATTTGGATTCTCCCAATCCCTCCCGTATTACCCCTTAAATCAGCCCTAATCTCCTTCTATAAAAGCCTTTTTCTTCTTCGTTGTGGGGGGTTGGAAAAAAGTTGGGAAAGAGTTGGAATCAGTTGGCTTTAAAGAAGAAAAACACAATAAAATTACTGGCTACACATTACCTTAGTCGATCGAATATATATAGAAATAGGTTCCAAACTATAAGAATTTGGGAGTTTAGCTTTGGGTTTTTTCTTTCTTGCTTTTGTTGGAGGCTCACTGGTGGTTACAGGAAGCTCTCCAACTCGTGGTTCCCAGTTCCTGCTCAACGAATGGTAACATCCTCATTGTTACTTCTCATTTTCCTTCTTGAATGAGGCGTCTAAATGTTAGAATGTTGAGTTTTTTCAACTTACCGTTGATTGCAAAGCATTGATATAAGCTTGTTTGTCGATTCTAGTGTCTTTTTGGTTTGTTTTGCTTGAAATCTTAATATTTCTGTAAGGCGTTAAGTTGGTTTCTTTCATTATTAATCTTGCCTGCTTGGCTATGAAAGTTGTTGTTCAGTCATTAAGTTCGAAATCATCTTCCATAGTGATTCCAGTTTTCTAATTTATTAGTTGTTTTCTTCTTGTTGTTATTTCGACTAGTGTAAATCGTATGAGTTGGTTAATTCATTGCCTTATGTTCTAAAGCATGTTAAGACAGATTTTGATGTCTATAGCTAAATTAGTTTCTATTTAATAGTATTTGATTTTATTTTTTTTCTCATTCTTCTTTTCTCCATTTTTGATCAAGTATTAATAGCTCACTGCTTAGTGTGACCCGTGATTAACTTTCTGCTATCTCACTGTTTTTTCTTTTTAAAAATTCAGTTTGGAATGGATTGTTGTTCATGGATTGAGTCAGCTTAGAATCTAAGCTTCTTATTTTCTTCTTTCGGTTTTTAGTTTTGTTAGAGTTTAATCTTTATGGTTACTCGAGGTATAAATTTATTGGCATTTATTTTCTTAATGTGTGCAGCATGTTGATTTTTCCTTAGTATAAGATCAATTGCTGGTGGTTTGGGTTGTATGTTATTTGGTTTCTGCACTAGTCTACCGAGATGAAAGAATGATTTTATGGCTTAGTTGATTACAATTATGTGTAAATGAGATTTTACAGAGCATGTGGATTGATTGAATCATTTTAGGCCTGATTAAAATTGTCTTCTCTTGCGCTTGGAATCTGCCATTTGTTTACTATAATTATCCAATCTATTTATTTATTTTCCTTAGTTTAAGGTGTTAAGTTGTATTTTCCTTCGATACATTTATTGTTTTGGGATTGGTTGATCATTGTTAAGCTATGGTCTAGAGATATTATTATTAAGTACTAATTTTTTTATTTTTTTTTGTTGCATGTGAAATCTGCCCAAGTCCTCATGGACTCTATCCCCTAGCCTTGCATTTTCATATTGGGCCATAGAGGCACAATTCTTTTGAGTCAGCCAGCCATCGAAATTGAAGAATAAGTTTTTGGAATTGACGTACAGATGTTTGGAGCTAATATACGAGACTGTATGCACTTGTATATAACTAGTGTATAAGTAAATGAAAATAGGTCTAAAGGCCTTGAAATTCTGCTTGTATTTTGTTATATTTGGGCATAAGCCCTTTTATTGTAATTATTTTTATTTGTTAGTTATTAAGACAGGTACAAGAAGAAAAAAATTTGTCCAAACACCCAAAGAAAAGTAAATTTTAAAGATTAGTTTAGGACATGTACTAAATGTTGGGCCTTTGGTCCCAAAACAGAAATTAGGATCACTTGCTGGCCAGTGGACAGAACCAAACTTGTGCCCAATTTCCCTTCTTCATCTCCTATTTATTTTGATTATTATCGCTTGTTTACTTGTTTGTTTGATTTTAAGGTTGTTTCCTAAACCAATTCCCAAAAGATAACCACTTTAAATCGATTACTTTTATTTTCCTAAAAATTGAATAAGTGTTTATTATCTTACTTGAATTACTTAGAAATATTTTACTTAGATAATATCTCAATATTTCCTTTTTCCCCCTTAAAATGGTTTTTACTTTCATAATTATTCATTCTCTCAATATTGAATTAAGTCAATTTATTTTTCAGCCAAATAGTTAATTATCGGATAACCGTGTGTTAGCGGGTATTTCGGATGCTTTCAAATCCATTCCGAAACACTAATAAGAACCCCGAACCCCTTTAAATATTTTCAATTGATTTCTGTTTTAATCTTTTGAAAATATCAGTTTTCGTAATTTTCCTTTAAAAATTAAGTGTCGAATCTTTAAAATTCGTCGTTTTCTCTTTTAAAATAAAACAGAATGGTGACTCAACTGGGGGAAATAGATTAGGTTATAACCCTAAAATTAATATGTTTGGTTAATGTTTGTTATTTATTCGCTTATTTTTTTTAATTTTTAGAAATATTAAATTGTTGCATTCATAGCATGACATATATTCCGTCAAACGACACTTTTTTTTTTTTACTGAAAGGACGATTATGCAAGCCGCAGTTGTGCGTTAACCAAATTATTCTCGGGGCACCCTGACGAATGTAGTTGACTACTGGATAATCAACGGTCGTTAACTGTTCCAGCCCATGTAGTCCTTTTGGGTCACTGATCCACTATAAATAAAGCTTACTCTTAGTCAAACTAGTGTAAAGTGAAGCCCAATTCCAAAAATTAGTGCATTGTCATAAGATGACCCAACAACCAAGGCGTGTTGGGCCAATTAGAGAGACCACCTTGAGTTCAAAATGGCCCACGGCCTAAATGGACTATCATATTTATGTGTTTAAATTTGAATGATGTATACACTGTTTGATAAACCACTGTCTCTTGGGGTAGAGAGTTTAATAGTTTGTCCGAGTCGAGGAATGATCAAGTTACTAGTCCATCCAAAGGCGTTGGCACTCTGAGATGACAAGAAATCAAGAAAGAAGAGGGACCTCCCATGGAAGAATAGTTTAGGATTATACCCCTACGTGAGACTGTTTATTTGTATCCTTTTTCCCTATTATGTATCCTCATTTAGTTTATTTATAAAACTCGTATGAATTTGGATTTTGAGGGCAATGGAATGTTTCAAATGACGTATATATTTTTCAAATCGTTAGGCCTACCCTTGGCACAAAAGGATCACATATCTATTTAGAACGCGCAATATTTGCTTATGTGTTATAACTGCGTGTGTGAATATGTTGATTTATTAGGATATATTCTAGCTCAATCTTGTTTGAGATTTTTTAGAACCCCTACGCACAAATATTAAGTCACTATCAAAAGTGCATCCAAATATTCTTCGAGTCTTTAGTTTTCCAACAAAATTCGAACTTTGCTTTCAAATCCTTACTCTCCGATCTCTAAAATGGTCGACTTTTCGTCTCAAGTCAAAAAGGAAGGTCAAACTATGTAGGACCTGAATTCTCCCTCGTGAAATACGTAGGCATCCTTTCAAGGCTCGGTCCTCATTTTGAGAAATTTTTATCTTTTCCAACTCTTGCAAAGAGAATAGAGTTTCATAGCAATCGAAAATAAAATATATGACAATAAAAGATTACAATCAACTTTGTCTCAACTTAAGTTGACGTTTTTGATTCACTAAGCGCAAAACCAAATAGGCAAAATCCTGTCTATTTAGTAATGTCTCTAAATAGGTGCGCTAGTTTATCTTTAAGTGGAGCAACTCTTATGTGTTTGTGGTCATACGTGCGATATTTTGTATTACTTTTCATCTACATAGACTAACACGTTTATCTTTTGAGTTATTTTTCTTTGTCAGGAACTTAGAACTGATCTGTGTATTGATAAGTTGGCTGAACACCCTTATTTCACAAGATCTAAGGCTTCTAAAGATTCCTTTCCCAATCAAAGTTTGCAAAAAAAAAAGAAAGGTAGTAATGGGTGATAACAATGACGAGGTTGGTCTAATTGATGTTGTAGTGGCTCAGCCTGTTGTCACTAATCAAAATGAATTAATTATGCAGTTGATGCAGCAGATCGCTGAAATGAGGGTGGAAATGAAAAGATGGCAAGATTTGCCTAATCTGATTTTCGCTTTCAATGCTCCAGGAGATGGAAGACCTTCACTCCACTTTCCTCCTCCAAGCGCGGAACAGGTTCATAACCTACCCTCTAACCCTGCTCGAAATCCCCCAATCATCGACCTAACCGCCTTAAAACCCCATCATGCCTCCGTCTCTTACCAAGCGCCACCTCCTCCTCAAGGTACCAACTCTCAAGCGCCACCTCCTCCTCAAGATGCCAACTTTCAAGCGCCACTTCCTCCTCAAAACACCAACTTGCAAACTTGTCCTCTCCCTCAAAACCCAAATGTTAGTAGTCTCTGCAAACCTTTACCCATCACAAAAATCAGCATACAAACCCCCCAGACTTTCTCCCAAAATTACCAAGTCACTCAAAATACCCAGAATCCCTCAATTACTCCGCTATTGCTTCAAAAAATTACTTTTCAAATTCCAGTTCCAAATGAACCCTATGCCAACTGTTCCGAGATTGATCATTATGAGGAACATGAGAGAGAGTACAGATCAAAGGAAGAGGCAGCCAAGCTGAATATGAAAAAAGAGATCAGGAAAGCCATGAGGGAGTTGCACTATATTCCTGTAGTCGATGGGTTAGGTTATAAGAATCTGTGCATCCATCCAAATCTGGACCTCCCGGAAGGGTTTAAAGTGACAAAATTTGACATTTTCGGAGGAACATGGAATCCATTGGCGCACCTGAGAGCTTATTGTGACCAACTCGTAGAAGTTGGCAAGAATGAAGCCTTGTAAATGCGGCTCTTTAGTGGAAGTTTAAGTGGATAAGCGTTGGAATAGTTTACCTCTCATGAGATAAAACAATGGTCTAGCTCGAATGCATTAGCTAAGGATTTCGTCGAACGATTCGCCTACAAAGTGGAGATCATTCCTGATTGCTATTCTTTAGAGAGAATTAAGCGGAAATCCACTGAAAGATATCGTGAATATGCGTATAGGTGGAGGAAAGAGGTTGCTCGGGTTCGACCTCCTATGTCTGAGAAAGAGATCGTTGAAGTGTTCATACGCATTCAAGAGCCAGATTATTATGCCAGGACAATGTTGCTCATTGGAGCAAAAATTTGCGGAGGTAGTCAATGTAGGTGAGGCTAACGAAGATGGGATTAAAACTGGAAAGATTTCTCGCGTTGCCGGCCCAACTGAATCTTCAGGATTGATGAAAAAGAAGAGAGAGGATGTGTCTTATAATTCCTGCGCATCTGATTGAAAAGGACACTTCAGAAAATCCTTACCTTGCAAAGGTTATCCTCGAGCTCCAAAAAATTCATATCCAGTTTGTTATACCCAATCGGGTTATCAAACTCCACTATCGAGTTACCAAATTCTACTTCTTAATTACCAAACTCCACGAGCGAGTTACCAAATTCCATCTCTTGTTTACCAAACCCCACCTCCACATTACCAAAATACCCATCCATATTACCAAGCTCCATCAGTTAATTGTTCAAATATCCAATCAAGTTACCAAACTCCACCCCCGCACTACCAAAACACCCCTCCTAACTGCCGACCTCCACAATACCCAAATTTCCATACGCAAACACCAATTCACCAAAATACTCCAAACTACCGTCAAGTACCTTCACATCCAGGAAATAATTACTATCCTCATCAACCAAATCTTGAGAAGAAACCTTCTAGAGTATTTACTCCTTTGGTTGAGAGTCGAACACAACTCTTTGAGAGATTGAAATAAGCTGGCCTGATACAGACAATTGATCCAAAAAATATCAATGTCAACTCCAAGATTTATAGATCCGATCTTCACTGTGCTTACCATTCAGGAGGTGATGGGCATATTACTGAGGATTGTATCAACTTGAAGCATAAAATTCAAGACATGATAAATCAAAAGGTCATCACTCTTCAGACTGCCACTCCTAATGTCAATAGTAATCCCATGCCGAATCATGGAGGGATGACTATTAATATGGTTGAAGTCGAAGAAGATTTGAATATGGAGAAAGTCATAATCTCAGCCAACCTTGAAAAGCTTGAGAAAGTTGTAGTCCCTCCAATCAAAACAGAGAAATCTAAATTTGTGATCATGGCACCTCAATAAGCTTTTGCTTTGGTGCCGAAAAAGGGTCAGGACAAGTAGAAGATATATCAAGCTTTTCCAAAATCATTGCCTCAATCATATCAGTCTTTTACAATGCAAAATGGTCTAGGGAAAGGAATCGAAAATTTGTTTAAAGAAGGTGATATTGTGTTTGAAGAGATGATCGAGACACAAGTCATAGTAGACATCGAGTCAAAGGAGCAAATGCCTAATTGGACATCCACTTCGCTATTGATTCCTCGCTCGTCTTGGTAGACGTAGACAAATTTCTATGTTATTTCTAAAATTGATGGTATTCCGAATGAGGCTCGAGACCCATTCTTTACTCTATTTTTTCCTCGCTATGTTTTAATCTCCTTTCTCATATTTTGAAGAAAAAAGGTAAAATGATTTATCGTCATGGACAAAGTTCTCATTTTCTTATTTCAAATGAAAACCTCCTTTATTGCGAAAATTTACTTTACTTACTTTATATTTACTATCTGACTGTATCTATCTATTATTTCAGTGAAAATATTTTCGAATCTGTCAATAGCATGTCGTGTCACAAGCTGAATGAACAAATTGGGGGTAGATGTGGACGAATTTGAGGACTACAATGAGAAGATCATGGTACCCAAACACTTGGTTGAGGAGTTCAGACAATTTGAAAGTCACGATAAGCCAAATTCAGAAGAGATCAAAATAGTGAATCAGGAACATGATGAATGCGTCAAAGAAATCAAAATTGGTTCCTATTGGACAAAAATACAGGAAAGAGAACTCATCCGTTTTCTTAAAAAACACATCGATACATTTGTTTGATGACATTACGTGATTGAGCATGAACATTGGATCTCACAAGTCATCAATCTACTTAAATATGTCAAAACATACAATGTTTGAAGACTCGATTTCTATCTTTTCCTTGTAACTGTCTTTATTTGCTTGTAGTCGTTCATGCTTAGAATTTATCTCTTTTTAATGAACTACATCTGACCTGAATTCTCAAGAATAAGATACGTAGGCGACCTATGTCGGCCTCGGTCACCCCTTTTACCCTTTTAATATTTTCATCCTTTTGTACTTGAACTACGTTCGACCTGAATTCTCAAGAATGAGATACGTGGGCAGCCTATGTCGGCCTCGGTCGGTTCCTTGCTTAAAAATTCATATATCTGTTAATCCTTGAGGGGGAACTACGTTTGACTTGATTCCTGCCTCAACGGGATACGTAGGCACCACAACGGCTCGGTCATATCTCCCATAAGATTTCTATTTTTCTTTACGATAGAAACTGGAACAGAATTTTTGAGAGGAACTCAAAAATTCTCGAGAAGAGAATCTCTCCAATAATTCGAGACTGAAGATACATTGAGAATTGCAACTGGGACAGAATTTTTGAGAAGGTCTCAAAAATTCTACAAGTCATATATCAACTGTTTGAGATATTCCAAGACATCTAACTGGACAGAGATTTTCAAGATGGCCTCAAAAATTTCTTCAAGCATCACTAAAAGTTTGTAGTAAATTTCAAATATTTCGAGCATATTAGAAGTTTAAAGCTAACTTTAAATGATCTCTGGCATACTTAAAGTTTATAGTCAACTGCAGCAATCTCCGACACCTTTGAGTTTTAGAGTCAACTACAAAACTTCCAGATTATAGTAGATTTCGGGAGAACCATGTCAGAATTTTCTCAAGCTTTAAGGATTTTTGAATTCTCTAGAACAAGCTATCGTACACACCAAAGTTTTGAACCAAGGACGTTCATTTAAGCTTGACGTGACATGACACTAGGCAGTAACATTTTTCAATTACAACTTTTTGAAAACCTTTTTCTTAAAGATTTTATCTATATGTTTTGAAATATTTTTGCATAAAATATTTTGTCTTGTTTATCGAGAAGCAAGAGATTGTAGCGATCAACTAAAGATAGCAAGACAAGGAGCAAACAATTGAAGAAGTCAACACAGATCAGTTTGTTTAAAAAATTAACAATTTTTCTGTGGATGCAGGTCTATAAGATTGCCTCAAGTTTATCATATTTCTCCATTCAACGTATATGAAAAAGTCAAAAGGGCGAGGTGCTCCCCAAAATTGACAACTCTTTTGTGGATGCAAGAAAGTCATTGGAATTTTTTAGAGGAAAAAGAAAGAGTTCAGAATTCGATCAACAACACCTCGTTCAAATTTCCAGCCAAACCTGAGTCATAACGAAAACAAAGTGTTCAAAATAGGAAGAAGTGAAAGCATCATTCTCAACATGTACAAGCATCTTCAATGATATCAGATTACATTTTTCAGCATCAAGAACGTTTGAAGAATATTCATGTATTCTGTTGATATCAGATGCGGTAATGTGAACTACCCAGAGGGACATCGTCTCTACCACCCGGATGTACATTCCTACAGTATTATCAAATGAGATAATACCATCACCCAGAGGGACATCATCGTTATTTTATCAATGGAATATCATCATCCTACCGACGGATCTTCATTATCATTATCCTACCAATGGATCAGCATTATCCTTCCAATGGATCAACATTACCCTATCGACGGATCTTCATCAGCATCAACATCATCATCCTATCGATGGAGCATCATCAACATTATCCTACCAATGGATCAACATTACTCTACCGACGAATTTTCATCAGCATCAACATCATCATCCTATCGATGAAGCATCATCAACATTATCCTACTAATAGATCAATAGTTTACTACCGATGAAACTTCATCATCTTACCGATGGATCTTTATTATCATCATCTTATCAATGGATCTTCATCAGTATTATCCTATCAATGGGTCATTGTCAAACATCATTTTATCGATGAAGCATTATCATCCTATCGATGAAGTAGCATCATCTTATTGATGGATCAACATCACTCTACCAATGGATTATCGTCATCATCTCAATGAAGCATCGATATCATACCATGAGTATCAATATCATCTTCCTATCAATGGAGCATCATCATCATCATTTCAATGGAGTATCAACATCATCATCCTATCGATGAAGCAATATCATTCTATCATCATCGTCATTCTATCAATGATCCTACCAATGGAGTATCAACATCATCATCCTATCGATGGATCAGCATCATCCTAGCATCATCATCATCCTATCGATGGAGCAACATCATCCTATCATTATCGTCATCTTACCAATGAAGAATCATCCTCATTATTTTTATTTGCAAGAACGTCATCAAGAGAGCATCAACATATTACATCAGTGTATATTTTATTATTTCGATATCAAAGGAAGAGTACATTTGAAGAATTATATTGCAAATATGAGATATAAGTTTTATTGGCCTAACGTCATAATGAAGGAACTGACGTTAAATGTTCAAGGAGAGCGACTAAGTGTCAACATGGTAAAAGACGATATCTCTGCATTTGAATTACATTTTTGTGTCAATGAGTTTTATCTTAGTCTTTGTTGAGAGCATCCAAGAGGATGAATTCTTAAATCAAATCACAGGTGCGGACGACATCAACAAGGATGCAGCACAATGTAGAACCTTTTTTTAGCAGCGAACTGGGACATAGTCCGAAGAAGAGTGCCAAACTCTTAAGACGCGTGCAGAAGAGCAACTTTCACCACAATCAAACCACACCCCTATCAGAAGGCATGTGGGTTTTTCTTTAGGTTTAGCGGTTTCAATTTCGCATCTAGAAAAATCTGGTTTTCACTGGAGGTATCTTTCCAATCTGAGTGACAATGCACCAAGAGCTTTGGAAATTATGTTTGTGCAAGTCCTTAATTATGGGTGTGAAGCATGCCACATTCATGGCTAAGAGGTTGCAAATCTCATTTTCATACTAGACTTAGTTTGTCTCTTTTTTCCAGAACCAAATGTTATCTTTCATAATAGATTTCTTTTTCAACTGATTGAGTCGAACTACAAACAGTCTGATTCCTAAGGTTTAAGGATATATAGGCGGGCTCAATGTTGAAAACTCGGTTGTATTCCTACATTCGCTCTTAAATCTTATTCTCGAGCATTCTGGTCTCTTCATAATTTGGTATCGGGATGACTTTTGAATTCTTTCAAAATCATGCGTCGAATCAAGCGTATCGGACTACAAGTGGCCTGAATTCTCATATTGCCCGAGATATGTAGGACACCCACTTCTGAGGTTCGGCCAAGATTCCTAAAGTCCGTACTAAAATCTCTTTTCGATAGGATGAAGATGTGGTCAATCAAAATTGGATTTGTCAATTTCATTTTCCTCGAATTTCTTTCATTAATCCAAGTCAAACGAGAGACAGTTGTTGACACCCAATTTTGATCCTCCCCGATAAGAATTAACTTTCAAGCTTCTCAATTTTCAATGACTTGGAATGATTAGTTTTACAAAAAATTCAAAAAAAAATAATAATATTTTTTTAGTTTTGAAGCAATCTTAGTCGTTTTTATAATTTTAAAACAATATATATATTTTTATATAATTTTGTATATAATTATTACATTTTAAGAACATTAAAAAAAAATCATTTCAAATAGAGTTTACTTTTTAAGTGCTATGTTAATTAGCTCATTTGATATTAGTTTATATATTCGAATTAATTATTTCATAAGTAAGGTAATTATTTTTATTTCGTTAAAATTAAGAAGCTCGTAAATCAATTATATTAATTCATCTTATTTAATTATTAGCCAAACTTATCCTAATTAACTAAGTTTGACTACCTTTTAAATCTCTAATTGGCTATAATTTAAATTCATATGGCTAAAGCTTAAATTCAAATTCTAATCAATGAAATTTTATCCTTAACCCATCTACATTTTGGGCCCTTTTTTCATTTTTCAACAATCCAATTCTCTTATTTCCAATTCCTACAACTCGGCCCAGTAATGCCTCCAATTTCCAGCCAACATTAAACCAAGACCCAACTCAAAAATCCAATTATTCCAACAATACAACATACAACAACAGCCCACACAGCAAACAAATGTGACCCCACCCCTATACTCTTCGTTCTTCTTCTCCAGAAGTTCAACAAAACCTAGTCCACGCGCTGCAAAACTCGTTCCAGCAAAATAGCGAACCAGACGCAACCAAAATCACGTGACCCTCGTCCTTTTCCTTATCCGTTAGTACGAGAATAAGGTTAGGTGTCTCTATCTCCTTCCGAGTTTGTCCTTGACTCAAATCGGACGACTCTCCTTCCAAATCCGTTGAAATTGGTATTTTGCCTGTCGTTTGAGCCTTATCTCAAAAATAGAAATTCAAAATTCGAATGCAAATTCGAATTCTCCCAATCCCTCCCGTTCCCCCCCTTAAATCAGTCCTAATCTCCTTCTATAAAAGCCTTTTTCTTCTTCGTTGTGGGGGGTTGGAAAAAAG
This sequence comes from Solanum lignicaule, assembly GCA_029582545.1. Taxonomy (NCBI): domain Eukaryota; kingdom Viridiplantae; phylum Streptophyta; class Magnoliopsida; order Solanales; family Solanaceae; genus Solanum; species Solanum lignicaule. The sequence goes on along the minus strand of JAJOOF010003144.1, from coordinate 6,453 downwards.
TTAGGAAAGAGTTGGAATCAGTTGGCTTTAAAGAAGAAAAACACAATAAAATTACTGGCTACACATTACCTTAGTCGATCGAATATATATAGAAATAGGTTCCAAACTATAAGAATTTGGGAGTTTAGCTTTGGGTTTTTTCTTTCTTGCTTTTGTTGGAGGCTCACTGGTGGTTACAGGAAGCTCTCCAACTCGTGGTTCCCAGTTCCTGCTCAACGAATGGTAACATCCTCATTGTTACTTCTCATTTTCCTTCTTGAATGAGGCGTCTAAATGTTAGAATGTTGAGTTTTTTCAACTTACCGTTGATTGCAAAGCATTGATATAAGCTTGTTTGTCGATTCTAGTGTCTTTTTGGTTTGTTTTGCTTGAAATCTTAATATTTCTGTAAGGCGTTAAGTTGGTTTCTTCCTATTTTCTTCTTGTTTCATTGTTAATCTTGCCTGGTTGGCTATGAAAGTTGTGGTTCAGTCATTAAGTTCGAAATCATCTTCCATAGGTGATTTCAGTTTTCTGATTTATAAGTTGTTTTCTTCTTGTTGTTATTTCTACTAGTGTAAATCGTATGAGTTGGTTAATTCATTGTCTTATGCTCTAAAGCATGTTAAGACAGATTTGGATGTCTGTAGCTAAATAGTTTCTATTTAATACTCCCTCTGTCCCAATTTATGTGACTCACTTTCCTTTTTAGTTAGTCCCAAAAAGAATGACACATTTCTATATAAAGTAACAATTTAACTATAAAATGTCTATTTTACCCTTAATGAAATGATTTACAGCCACACAAATTTCTATCATTCATTTTGGACCACAAGTTTTAAAAGTCTTCCTTTCTTTCTTAAACTCCGTGCCGAGTCAAAGTACATCATATAAAATGGGACGGAGGGAGTAGTATTTAATTTTATTTTTATTTTTATTTTTTTTCTCATTCTTCTTTTCTCCATTTTTGATCAAGTATTAATATCTCACAGCTTAATGTGACCCATGATTAAATTTCTGCCATCTCTTTGTCTTTTTAAAAAAAAAATTGGTTTGGAATGGATTGTTGTTCGTGATTGAGTCAGCTTAGAATCTAAGCTTCTTATTTCTTCTTCCGGTTTTTAGTTTTGTTAGAGTTTAATCTTTAAGGTTACTCGAGGTATAAATTTATTGGCATTTATTTTCTTAATGTGTGCAGCATGTTGATTTTTCTTTAGTATAAGATCAATTACCAATGGTTTGGGTTGTATGTTATTTGGTTTCTGCACTAGTCTACCGAGATAAAAGAATGATTTTATGGCTTAGTTGATTACAATTAATGTGTAAATGAGATTTTACAGAGAATGTGGGTTGATTGAATCATTTTAGGCCTGATTAAAATTGTCTTCTCTTCTGCTTGGAATCTGCCATTTGTTTACTATAATTATCCAATCTATTTATTTATTTTCCTTAGCTTAAGGTGTTAAGTAATAATTCCCTTCGATACATTTATTGTTTTGGGATTGGTTGATCATTGTTAAGCTATGGTTTAGAGATATTATTATTGAGTACTAATTTTTATTTTCAGTTTTTGTTGCATGTGAAATCTGCCCAAGTCCTCATGGACTCTATCCCCTAGCCTTGCATTTTCATATTGGGCCATAAAGGCCCAATTCTTTTGAGTCAGCCAGCCATCGAAATTGAAGAATAAGTTTTTGGAATTGACGTACAGGTGTTTGGAGCTAATATACGAGATTGTATGCACTAGTATACAACTAGTGTATACGAAAATGGAAATGGGCCTAAAGTCCTTGACATTAAGCTTGTATTTTGTTATTTTTGGGCATAATCCCTTTTATTGTAATTATTATTATTTGTAGTTATTAAGACAGGTACAAGGAGACAAGAATTGGGCCAAAGGTCCAAAGAAAAGCAAATTTCAAAGATTAGTTTAGGACAGGTACTAAATATTGGGCCTTTGGGCCCAAAACAGAAATTAGGCCCAAGTGTTGGCCAGGCGGACAGGACCAAACTTGGGCCCAATTTCTCTTCTTCATCTCCTATTTATTTTGATTGTTATCGCTTGCTTACTTGTTTGTTTAATTTTAAGGTTGTTCCCTAAACCAATTCCCCAAATGATAACCACTTTAAATCGATTACTTTTATTTTCCTAAAAATTGAACAAGTGTTAATTTTCTTACTTGAATTACTTCGAAATATTTTACTTAGATAATATCTCAATATTTCCCTTTTACCCCCTTAAAATGGTTTTAACTTTCATAATTATTCATTCTCTCAATATTGAATTAAGTCAATTTATTTTTCAGCCAAATAGTTAATTATCGGATAACCGCGTCTTAGCGGGCATTTCGGGTGCTTTTAAACCCTTCTCGAAATGCTAATAAGAACTCCGAACCCCTTTAAATATTTTCAATTGATTTCTGTTTTAATCTTTTGAAAAAATTAGTTTTCTTAATTTTCCTTTAAAAATTAAGTGGAGACTCTTTAAAACCCGACGTTTTCTCTTTTTAAATAAAACATCCGTGGTTTGGGTCTGAGGGTCACCATTTGGGGCCTTGACCCACGGAAGCCATCCAAGGGGTGTGGATGGACCTACGGGGCGTAGGTCCCATCCGTAGCTTCCAAAAATTTTGACAGCTTTTTGGTTTTTGGCAGCTTTGGGGGTTAGGCCTTAGGGCCCCCTTCAAGGACCCTTGGTTGGTCCTTGGGGGGTCGTACCTTGACGTTTAACCCCTAAACTCCTCAACCTAAGCTCGGGACATCACTTTACCACTTCAAACCCCATAACAAACTCAAAAGCAAACTCGTTAGGCTCTAGTTTCACTTACTAGTTTTCCGGGTCGTTACAACTGGATTCAAGATCAAGCTCGAAGCCCTTGAATTCAACCAGAAGTCAAGATCAAGATAAAGTTCAAGTCAAGATCAAGATCAAGAACAAGAACGATTAAGATCAAGACCACCGGATTCAAGATCAAGCTCGAAGCCCTTGAATTCAACTAGAAGTCAAGATCAAGATAAAGTTCAAGTCAAGATCAAGATAAAGTTCAAGTTCAAGTTTATCAAAGATTCAAGAACAAGCTCAAGAGCCCTTGAATTTATATTTGAAAATGCAAATTCAGAGGAATCATAGAGATTGTAACACTAGCACTTAAAATAATAAAACGATTATTGCATAATTTTCCGTTCTTGATTATTGTTATCTCAACACCACATTTTTCAGATAGAATACTCTTTTACAAAGTAAGTAGGCAATAAGTATACGAATAAATAAACATTTCTAGCAATAACCTAATCAAAACTGACTTTATAGGGATGAAGGTTATATTATATCTACGCTAGAATTTTCATCAGAGGGAGAAGATAATATTTTATTAGTTAATCATATATTTTTCATACTATTTTGATTGTGCATGTGAAAGGAGAGGAAGAGAAAGAGGAATTTTGTGTAAAGTTTGTCGTATGGATTATAATTTAAATATTTTAAAATAATATATAGTTTAGATGGCATGGTTTAAATTTTTAATTACACGGTCAAAATTAACTACCTTCATTTGCATTTTATCCTATTTTGTGTTTTCTTTGATTTATGTTTATCATAACAAATAACTTTTTCACATGGCATATATATATTTATATTTTGTATTATAATATTTTATAACTTATGTCTGGGAATGACTTTAACTTTTAAAGAATTTATACCTCATCAAGTATAAGTTTGATTGTTAAAGAACAAAACTATCAATCCATTTGAAGGGGAATAATTGAAGTTCAATCCATTTAAAAGGAAAAACATGCAATTTTATGATTAAAAACACGTCCTGAACTGTAATTAATGGCCCCAAAGATGTTGCTTGGAATTCAAGGCCCGCATTTTATTTTTTTTGAAAATTGAGGGCATGGGAGGTGAAAATGCGGAAATTACAAATTGGGAAATCGAACCCTTACCAACAAAGTGAAAGGTTAGATTGCCAACCAATTAAGCTACAAGACCTCTGCTAGGCCCGCTTCAATTATTGCCTCAAGTTAGGCATGCAAATTCTTATGATAGAGAAATTTTAGAAAATTTTAAATTAACAATCAAGTTTGTATTCAACAAATTAATTGAATAAATACTCAAAATTAAACATTAGTAATAGTTGAAACAAAATTAAACATTAGTAATAGTCCCATCTACTATGATTGCAAAGAATAGCGGGTTCTCGTTAATTGATGCCCACTAAGTTGTAGGCCACATGGGCTTGAGTTGGGCATCACAACTACTAAATTACTCCATAATGTACTCAAAACTATTAGCCTGTTGCATATAACTTATAATTTGGACCATAAGTTAAAGAATATCAACTTCTATATCATTTTCACATGCCTATAAAGAAGGGTTAGTTTTTTTACACAAATACACCTTCTAGCAAATTATTTTTCAGTTAATGGTCATATTAACATATACATACATATATATATACATACATACATATATATATACATACATACATATATATATACATACATACATATATGTGTGTGTGTGTGTGTGTGTGTGTGTGTGTAATGTATCGAAATTGTATAACTAATGTATAGTTATACACATATAATCTTTAATTGTGTATAAAAGATATACATATGTTCATATACACATTTATACAATATTTATATATAATGTATATATAATGAATCTATATTTTTTAAATAGTGTATAACTTTATATATATATATATATATATATATATATATATATATATATATATAATGTATAAACAATGTATTTATGGATAATATCAATGTCACTGCGACATAACTTATCAAGATCATATATTAGAAATCAGTCATTTGATGTATAGATTGATGGGCCTCAAGAAAATCCCATATATTCCTAGAGTGTCTGGACAACCAAGAATCAAATTTTGTCATATTTGCATCTTCCAAAACGACAATTACTCTTTCACATGAAAAATATTAAAGAATTGACAATTGGGTTGGTGAAAATTCAACAAAAAAGGATGAGTATCGAGAGAAGAAGATAAAGGCAACATTTTTTTTTTATGGGGGATTCATGTATGGAGAGCATTTCAATGGGAGTTCCACCTTTTATGGTCAGCAACGATCTTTTGTTGAAGCTAAGAGAGTCGAAGGGCTAATTACAGTAATAAATGAATAGTTGAGCTATTTTGAATAAGAACTATGATCGAATGGTTAGTTTGTTTAATATTTTTTTTAGAAAAAAAATTGAAATTATTAAATGGACAACAGTAGCCGGTCGTTGATACCAAACATCGAATATTACTTTTTGAATTGTAATCTTCTTAATCAAAGGACTATCAGCTTGCTAAAAAAATATTTTGTATTTTTGATAAGTCAATCTTGTCTTATATAAAATCATTTTCTTAGTAGGTCAATTATGTTTGGTACTTTTGGATTGTCAATATCTTTTCATTGATTTAGTTTTTTCTATCCTTAATTTACATTCCGCTCGGCAAATTCACTAACAATAAACTACTTAGAACACTAATTAACGAGTACAGATAGTCAAGGGCCAAATACATTCAGTATAAATGCTCGATAACATTTTATAATACATGTACTTTCTCAATTTATGTAATTTTTTTTTTTTGTTCGATTCCAGAAAGAATGTACCTTATTATAATTAAAATCAATTTAATTTTCGCACTTTGCATTTTCAATATTTAGAATTACTTGATTAAATTGAGTCTCTTTATGTGGTAGTTGAATCCGCATCTCCCTTTGCGTTGTCAAATAGAGAAAACAATTTTTATTTTTATCGTTAATGAAATGATTTATAACCATACAAATTTCTAATATTTGTTTTAGACAAGTTTCAAAAGTCCAAGTCCAACGGTATTACATAACATGGGATGAAGGAAGTAATTCTTAAAGGCTTGTTTGGTGGGGGATCAAGTTATCCTGAAATTAATTATTTTGGGATTAGTTATCCAAGATTTTTATCCAATTCTCAGGGCCCGTTTGACCATGCTATATGGTATCATGATACGGAATCATGATATGATATCATGATATGGAATCATGAGATGAAATTGAAGTTTTGTTTGGACATGCGATATTGAATTTTTTTATTGTATATTTTCTCATAAACATAAAAATTCCATAAGTTGTAAAACTATTAAAATAGCCCCAATTGTTTATTCAGTTTTATCAAATAAACAAAAATTTATACAATTGCATAATAAATTATTAAAAAGCTATTTGTTCTCCACTTAAGTAATTGTTTCATCTAACTTTAATTTAATTTTAAAAATATTGAACATAAATTGTAGTGTACTAGTCTTTAATATATAATCCTCCCACATGATACGGACAATTTTCTCACGTTGAACTTGCATTTCTCGATCATGTGACCGAGAAGACGAACCAACATTGTTACTTTGAGCCATTTGTTGGTCAATATCATCCGCAACTATATTTTCATGCTCATAGACCATAAATATTTCATCACTTTAACAA
>JAJOOF010003143.1:0-30039 GCA_029582545.1 Solanum lignicaule | reverse complement strand
CTTGTGGAGCCCATTTTTCCAAAACCATTCCTCTTTCCCCTACCCTTTCTAAAAATCCTTGTGGTAATACATCTTGAATACTATTTTTTTCACCTTGTGGAAACCTAATTACCCAAATGAAGTTTACTTTGCTAAGCTCTAGCCCTTGTGCTACTTCATGCATTTCTTCCTTTGATAGAAAATACTCACTCCCAAATGACACAAACACACTTGAACATTTTTCTTTCCTGTCAAGCCATTGCATGATGATCTCCTCATGATCATGATCTTGATCAATGGAATCTTGAACTAGCGATCCAACAGGAACAATTTTCTTGGAAACTAATTTTGAGAGATAATCTATATATTTACCTTCGAAATCTCTAGAGGTTTTCACCAAAACAATATCGCGAGATAGTCTAAGAGCATCATTGAATGGGTCCTTATAATTCTCATCTTTGGATTCTTCTAATGATTTCTTGATTTGAAGCATCTCATGTTCACGCAGGTATATTTCAGGAAATGGAAATTTTTCTCCCGACTTATCAAACATGATGTGGAGGGCTAATAAAGCAACAATAGCCGCACTAAAACTGAGGAATTGTATGGCAGGAATGTTCATAGAGGACGCGAACTCAGCAGCCCATGGTTGATTGAAGTCATAAATGACCAAGTCTGGATTAAGAGTTTGTAATATTTTGGAAAAATTTGGAGAGGCGTTTTCGAATGCTTTTTTTAGGGTGTTCATGAGATGGGGAGGGAGGCCATTGGTGGTGTGGTAATGAGGAGGAAGATTTGGTAAAGATGGAAGATGAAGCTCAACTAATTCTATTGATTCACAATATTTTTTTGTGACATTTTTCTTGATGGAACTTAGGTTTATTGGAGTGGAACATAAGTAAATATGGAAATTTCTATTTGTGAGTTTTTTGGCTAGTTCTAAAAATGGACTTATGTGACCATGGGCTAGCCATGGTAACATAAGTATACTAATGGTGTTTTTCTTGGCCTCCATTAGTAAATAGTAACTCTTAATTTATATATATTTATATATATATATATATATATATAGGATGATAATCTATTTATAGTATATATTCAACCGTTTAAATTATTATATTATTTCATGACTTTTCCTTATACGATTGTGTCATATATAGTTGATTTGGTCACCCTCCAACCCTAGCTATCTAGCCCTCCCCCCTCCCCTCCTCACCCCTACCCTCGTGACCTGTCACGTCCTCAATGTGTATGGTTAAACAGTCATAATTAGCTTCTTAAAGTTATTCGTATATTTCATTTGACATTTCAATAGAATTTATACGCTAATTCGAGTGAACACCACGACGCAATCTAACTCTGCCCCTTTCCATTGTTGATTATAATTATAACTATACAGATCTCTCTCTTTCTCTTAAGTCTATGATTATTCTAGAAAGTATATGTAAATATATGATGATGATCTATTTATAGTATATATTTAACCGTTCAAATATATTATTTCTCATCTTGGTCGTAATTGATTACGCAGGAAATATATAAAAGTCGTGAAAAATTATAAGAAAGAATAAAAGGATTGTGCCATCATTTTATTTTTGAATGGCTTTTTAATTTTGACATTGTAAAATATTTTACGTGTCCTAAATTGACCGCGGCAAAGCTCTTTTGATTTTATACGCAAAGAAGTTTAAAACTATTTAAAAAATTGACACTTACAGTTAAGCCAAATATTATATATGTAGGTATACAAAATAAGATGGGAAAAGGAATTCAATGGTATAGAAAGTTGGATAACAGGTTTTCTAAATAACATTCTATAAAAACTACATATGTAGTAGGAAAAGATTTTCCTTTATATAAAAGCACCTATTTTAGGAGATCTATGGACTATGTATTAGGGTAGAAGGCAAATATTCAAATTAAAATCCATCAAATATAAAAATGTAATTCTTTTTTAAACTGACAAGAAAATAAAAACACAAATGCATGCAATCGAAGAGATTACTATACTGGAAAATTATCACTAATTAAGGGTTTTCTATCACGTATTGAGGAAGATGCAACTAGATATGTGTAGTTTTGCTATCAAATATACTAAAATAGGTAGAGAGACGAGTGAAACGGGGAGGGAGATAATCATGTATCCCCTAATGCATGTGAATTACACATGTATTTGTATGTATCTAGTATGATTCGCATGTATCTGGGATACCCGATACATAAGAGAGTGGCAAGCGGAGATGGGGGAGAGGCAAGGGAGGCCAATGAGATTTGTCTATGTATACCAGATACATGTGAATCCACTTGGATACAATATATCTAGAACAAATCACATCTAACTTTGACCACATGTATCTCGAGATAATATTGGACACACCAAAATCTGATAAGATTTATAATACTACAAACTAGAGTGTATTAAAGTAATTAGCTCCTAAATTAATGAAATCTCTCTTTAAGTTTTTCTCTTATATAAATGACTTTGCATTCGATTGATATCCAATTCCTTCTAGAGCCAAAAAAAAATATTCTTTTTGTTCCAATTAGTTTGACACTTTCCCATTTTTTATTCCTCCCAAAATATTGATACTTTTCTATATTCATAATTTTAATGAATTTGTTCAGTAGAAACACGATCCTAAAATATTGATACTTTTCTATATTCATAATTTTAATGAATTTGTTCAGTAGAAACACGATCAAGATAAATTGTATTAACGTACCTCTCTGACTGTTCTCCTTGGGGACGTCCATTGAAAAATTGGACTGCCATATTTTCAATACTTGTAGCTTCTTCACCAGCCATTTCAATTTAAGTGTCTGATTGCGTCTCAGCAAATACTGTAGGGCAGTAACTAGTTAACCTTTCGTCCAACACCTTATGCACATCCGTTTTGCTTTTTGCCTTCAAATTTCTCATCATAGTTTTGAAACAAACGTGAATTTGTTATATTGCTCCACTGCTGGAGATTGGACAGGCTATCTTCTGGAGATTCGATATGACATTTACGAAAGCGAATCTATACTTTCTCAGTAAAATGTTTCCAAAGCCATTGATACCACTACAAAGCTGTCCCGTCGAGATAGCACGATGCAATAGATAACTTATGGTTTTCTGTAATCTCATAGAACTCAAAGTAGCGTTCAGCCTGAGAAATTCGCCACAAAATCATTGAAATTACATTGTGCTAGGTTTACTCGTTGGAAGGTTTCCAACCAATTCGTGTAACATTGAACGAATTCGACCAAGTATCCTTCAGAATCTTAATTGAATCTTTGATTGTTTGAACTATTTGGTCCTCCCCTCTAGATGAAAGCACCAATGAAACAAACTCAAATTCTCAACACAAATACTCATACATTATATAATAAGATAACCAAATTACACTGGGAACACTTAAAACAGATACAAATCACTAGACAAAAAAAAAACAGAGACATAAATTAACTGAATAACATTACTCCTAACTAAATAGACTCTTCATAATCTTTGGAGTGCGAAAATATTTTATTCCTCTTGTCATTTTCTCTTCCTCTAAAGTCATTTCCTCTTCCTCTAAAGACATTTCCTCTTCGTCAAAAGACAAGAGGGCAGAAATTGGTTGTTTGAGCAATAAAGCTTCAAGGGACCTTGAATGACAGCTGCTGCTGTTTAATTCGACACAAGATATCTGAACAGAAGACCTTTCGAGCATACAAGGTGTAAACTTTCCAACCACAAATCTCTGGAACTTTCGAGTGAAGTGATGGTAAGAATAAATAGGGATGAAACTAGAATCATCATTATCATTAGCTTTAGGATTAGCCAGCAGTATCTCACCTGTTGGAAGGTTACCAAAACTGCACCACATATTTCTATTGCACCTCACGAGTTCTTCAGGTAAGTTAATGCAATGTTTGTTCCAGCGATGTCGTTTATTCAATCCCCAGAGATTCAATATATTTGACTTGCAGCTTGAACCAGAGTCATCCGCCTCGAGGCATCCCACAGTCAACCTTCCCTTGAAGTTCACCATTTTAGCTGCTGCAACTACAATCTGTGCAGGTAGGGAGATATAATAGAAACGACCTCGTAAAAGGTTAAATGCGAGTATTTTCCGGTTATTCATGCCCTTAAATTGAATCAACCAATAGAGAATCCCGTTAATGCAAAGACTAGGTTTGCACATCACATCACTATCTGGTATAAAATCAGGACGGAACATGTTTATCCAAGAAAATGTAGTGATGATATCGTCATAGAGTTTGTTCATTCCTCCTAAAGTAAGAACCTCTTGGTATATAACATGATCAGAAAGGAAACCAAGGCTGAGCAGCTTGTAGTTACCCGATCGGTCAAATCCAAAATAAAATTGAATTTTATGTGTCCATCGGGAAAATCTTGGAAGCGGTATGTTCCTTGTTTCAGAAGTGTAGCAATTGCAGAGAGTGAGTACACCAGTACGACCAGCTGGGGTGTACCTACAAAAGAGTCCATTGATAACTTGAGTGAATCCAATTTCTGCATATTCTTCGGCGCTGCCCACCAACTGTTTGATAAAAGGTGGAGGAGAGGTATTCTTCGCATATTCATCGGCACCGCCCACCAACTGTTTGATAAAAGGTGGAGGAGAGGTATTCTTCAGAGTGAGCCTTGATTGGAACAAGTAATTGAAACTTGAACAACCGAAATTGGATATGAAGATGCCTAAGTTGCGAGCATGATGAAGTTTTTCAATATCAGAGATGATTGAACACCACCTCTTTGAGACACACTTGCATACGTAGAGAGACTTCAATGGTAGTCGCAGCAAGATCTCGATTACCGCGCCTTCAGCTATCCCCATAGATTATCCCTTACACTCCGCTTAGGGTTTTCTCTTATGCACAACCACTTTTTCAATTTCCAACAACATTACCACTAAAAAATATTTATTCCTATATTATTTGAATTTAAATAAATATCAAATAACAAATTCTAAATAATTTAGGTCTTCTATTCCAATTTTAAATTATCATTCCAATAATATTGGGCCACGGCCCACGAGAATGAAATAATTTTGTATAAATTATAGGAACCACATATTATAAGTACTAAATAACATACTATCCCTTTTAGTTTTTTATTTACCAAAAATCCCTTAAAAATGATGTTTGCGGGATACATAGCGTTGTGCACGGGATACATTAGATTTGATACATTCCACATAGCGGGATACATAGCGTTGTGCACGGGATACATTAGGTTTGATACATTCCACATAGCGGGATACACAGCATTGTGCACGGGATACATACGGGATACATAGCGTTGTGCACGAGATACATAGCGTTTGATACATTCCACATAGCGGGATACATAGCGTTGTGCACAGGATACATGCGGGATACATAGGTAAATAAGGAATTTTTGAAATAAGTAGGGATAAATGGATATTAAGGTAAGTAAAGGAGTGTAGTTAAGTAATTTGTCCAATAATTTTTCATTTTGAGGATTTTTTCAATATTACCCTTTTAATTCTTCCAAAAACTCTAAATAAAAAAGAAGGATAAATGTTTAAAAGAATAATACTCTTGACCTTTTAAAATCCACTTAAAATATAAAAATAAATTTCAAGAATTCATTTATTTGAACTAGAGGAAGTTGTAATCATATAAATTTTATTGAATTTAAATTCATAAAAATTTAATGATATATTAATAAAAATAAATATATGATTAGATTGGCCAGTTATTTAATTCCAAATCAATTTTATTGAATTAGTCCATTAATTTGGTGTTACAAATGACGAGCCTACTTGTCAATTGATGTCACACGCCAAGTTTAATGATAATCAGAATCCCGTGTTATTCTTTACAAAAATTTATCTTACTTGTGAAGGATTCAACACATACCATGTGAGTTATCTTATGAATAGATATATTTGCTAATATATTATTGCTATTGATCAGATTTTGATTATATATGCAATAAATTTTTCTATATTAATTGATGTCGCACCTGATCAAAATGACAATTGCCTTGTCTCTCGCCTCAGTGGTAGTGACTTACAAAACAGTATTAATTACAACATTGAAGAAGAAATAAAATAGTATAGTAAAAACAGAAATGAACAACTAAGGCGTAGCTAACAAATTCTATATATCAAAGCTCACCAATATTCTCAGCCTCAAGCTGCATGAACTCATTCAAACGCTCTTCATCCATCTCATCACACCAAGCAGTGATACTATCTTCATCAATTATTTTATCAAAGCATAAATGATGGATCACAGCCACTATTAGACTTTTAGGCTTCAACTCACCCAATAACCATGCTTCATCTAATGCTTGAAAGAGACCACTTTGAAATGCTTTATCATCCATCTCCTTTATCTTGTTCAAATCAGGACCATATTTTTTTATATCTTCTACAACATTGTCTCTTTCAACAATCGCACGGAATACAAGTCTAGTCATATCCTCACATCCGATATCTCCTAGTGAAGAAGGAATCAATGTTGAGATATTGTTTAGTTCTAGATGTGATTCTACAGCTTTATACCATAAAATCTCATCGTATCGACGCGATTTAATTTCACGCAGTTTTAGTTCCTGTTTCACAGACTTACAACACTCTTCAGGTGTTGCGAGTCTGTCTCCCGTGAAATTCCATATTTTCGGCACACTGTCAATGATTTTTACAGCTATACCTTCTTCGGGTTTATCTTTAAGTACCTACAATACAATGAAATAGACGATCATTTTTTTCATATGATTCACGAATCAAAGTTACAACTTAGAAAACTTACCTCTACGAAATAATTTTCGTAGTCTTCAATCTTTTGTACATTGTTTTTATGTTGTAGTTCACATTGTGCTATCAGTATTTGGTTGGACTGTTGCTCTTCTTTAAGCTCTTGTATTTTTTTTGCTTGATCTTCAAGTTGTTGCTTTTTCTCTTCTGCTTTCTCGATATTTCCATCTTCTTCTTCCATTTATTTCAGAGAAGCGCCGAAAATTAAAAACCCTAGTTTTTATCAAATAGGGGCGAGAGAGTAACCCAGGGTTAAGATAGTCATTCAGCTTAAATACAAGGCACGCTTTAATATTTAGATACATAATTTTATTTTTTTTTAAAAACGTATAGAAATAAAATTTGTGATATGAAAACCATAACAATTTATATATATAATTTTATTAAACTAGCAAATTACAATTTATAACATATCGAAATATCTTAATGTGCAACATTAATAAATCATATATCTCCATATTTTTTTAAAAATAAATGTTTGGGTACATATTTTTTATTACATTGAACTTGAATTTAAATTCAATTTATGAGTCAATTAGTTTTACATTTTTTTTAAAAAAAAAATGAAATTTGAAACTGAATTAAAATATGTACATATTTCATAATAAAATTGATTTCAAATCAAAATTTAAAAATAAAGTTCCAAATTGTATTACCTAACGCTTACTAAAACAATAGAATAAAACAGCTTGAGTCATCTTTTTCTTTGTTTTAGTGATTATTCTATTTATAAAAGAATTTATCCATATATATATATATTAATAAGCCATCACCTTAGGTTGGTTAGGCTTGACCCCTACCATGTCAATATATAACAAAATGTTAGAGGGGGACACCGGACACCTCTAACCTATTAGTACTAAGAGCAACACCAAAAAAGTTGATGAGAAGGAGTAGCCTATACAAGATCTTCTCATCCTAATCAAGAGTTATATTAACTTAGAAAAAAATTACTCTTTTCATATCTCCTCCTCATTGAAGGGAATTGCCATTATTTGTCTAATACTTTAACCTCACTAGGCAATTGTTGATAGGAAAGGTAGAAGGTTCCAGAAACACTAGTAGAAGTCAGTTAATTGGCTAGTGATCATCCACACTATTTTCTTCTCTAAAGCAGTGGAATATATATGAGCATTAACATATATTGCTAAGAATTTTAGTGGTCTCCTGGATGATAGGTTTATCTTGAGATTGATTGTGTCTTTACTGATCAACATGTTAGCAATCACCATGGAGTCAAGTTCAATGTGTATATTGTTAAAGCCAAAGAATATAGGTTGCATCCTTTTTACTGTGTCGCATATCACATGCCAAAATTCTGTCAGTTTACGGATAATTAGGAAAAATCACGTGGATTATCGATTGAATGTTCCATATAATGAATGTGGTACTCCATCTTATTGTAGTAAAACTTTTTACTGTCACCAAATTTACACGCAACCCATAAAATTATCTCTTAACTAGCATATAGTTTGAAGCATGGCAATTGTTATAGTACTACCAATTAAAGCATATCTAAGAGTTGCAACACCATCTTTAATTTATTCATGATTGATTGTATCTACACCATCAATTCGTGTGACGTAGTCGTGGTTGTCTTTGAAGGATGAAGACAATCATAACTAGAAGATATTGATATTTAATTAGTTAACTAATAAAGTGTTATAAAATAAAGATAACGTACTAAAATTAAGAAGAGTTTAGAAGAGAGAGACAAAATTGTAGTAGCTTCTCTCATTATTTTATTCTTGTTTTAAAAAAATATTTTTCTCTGTTAAATGTTGAGTATCTTATATTACAAGAAGAATATATATAGACTATAAACTTTGTCTTACTTGAGCACAAAGTTATCTTATTTCAATATAGAGCCGGCAAAATGAAATTATATTTTGATAATGCGTTCAATCCATTTATATTTGATTGGGATGGATGAGTGATTTTTTATATGAATAAAATATGGGATTATATTCGTATTCAGCTCATAGACATATGATAAAATATGGGTAAAAATATTTTTTAAATCAACATAATTTCCTCAGATTTAAAATAAAATGATCTATCTCCAAAAAGTAAGGAAAATATTTTCCAAAACTCTTTTTCAACCTCACACTTAAACTTTCCACCCTAACTCAAGTTTTGAGTATTGATTCTGATACTAATTTGAAATTTGACTTCTGATTCTCAATTCAAGACCCCACTCCCGACCTCAATTGGAGGATCAACTTTCAAATTTTAGGTCACGATCGGATCCCTTATTAGGATTAAAAGTCGAATCCCCGAATCAAATGCCATGGTCAGATCTCGAGTCATGTGTCAGGGTTTTGAATTGGGTGTCAAAAGTCAAATTTTGGTTTAAGAATCGAGGTTAGATCCCAGATCAAGTGTCAAGCTTGGGTCTCGTATTGGTCGTCGAGGTCAAATCCTAATTTGAAAGTCAGGTTTTGAATCAGGTGTCAAAGTCTAGTCCCAGTTCAAAAATTGGGCCTCGAATCAGGTGTCAAAGTCTAGTCGCAGTTCTTGTCTGGCAAAGGTTTAGCTGTCATAAAATACAAATTAGTGGATTAATAAAAATAATGATATGTAAGATTAGCTAGCCATTTAGGGCCGTTAAACATAGTCTTTTGCTGTAGACTATGTTATCAGAAACTCAAATTCATAATCAGCTTAGTTAAAAAGGTGTGCTTAGTTGAGTTTTCCTTGATATATTTATTAATTAGGAAAGAACTTCCAAGTATACAAAGAATTCAATTTCAATAATTTCAGACTTTTAGCTTTTTAAGAGGAAAAAAGTTGTCCTCCTTTTTAATAAATAAGAGTTTGAGAATAATTTAAAGGGTAATATTGATTGATTTATTTTCTTAAATATCATATTTTTAAGGAATGTGCTAGTTGCTTATAATGGATTAAAGAGTATTTTTTAAATATTTTGAAGTGTCAATTATTATATCTTTATAAGTAATATTATTTTATAATACATATATTCTTAAATATATAAATTTTATTTTAAAACATTTAAAAATTCCAGGTATCACAGACATAAATTAAAGGAGTAGTTGTTAAAAGAAATATTTTTATTCGGTTGAAAACTATGTGTAATTTAAATTTGGAGTAAAAAGTTTAAAATTTAATACGTATATGTTACCAATATCAATAACAAATCCTAAATTAAATAGGATTTGGAGCCAAATTAGGTACAATAAATAAAGTTTTCCTGTTTCCAGTCAAAATAGGTTATGTAATATAGTATGTATAAATATAAAAAATAATAAAAATAGATACAGTTCCACTAGCATCTAGAAACGTTACACATAGAAAAGAAGAAGGAGTTGATTAATTAATTAATAGTTATACGTGGAATCTTTGATTTTTTTTTCAATGGAGGATCAATTGAAGAAGCCTGTCTACTCAACTAAAGCACAGCGAGAGCAGTTAGCCCTTCACAGAGCAATACAGAGCTTCCGGCACAGAGAAATACAGTGCTGCCGGCACAGAGCAATACAGAGCTTCCGGCACAGAGCAATCGGCGACAAGAAACAGAGCTGTGGCGAGCGCAGGAAACGTGAGAATGAAGATAAGCGAGGTCGATTGGAGGCTATAAAGGAGCAGTATCTGGGATCTGAAAAGCCGAAGAAGCTGGTAACTAAGCGTAGTCGATTGTCCTTTCACTGGGAAAACACTGAGGACACGTCACGTGATGTGAACTCTCTTTACCAAAACCCTCACGAAGCCAGCTTACTCTTCGGTCGTGGATTCCGCGGTGGTATCGACAGAGGGGTGCAGAGGAAGATTGAGAGGGATTTGCGAGAGAAGATTGATCTCCACTGGTCGGAGAAGAATCTGGTGGATATGAAGGAGAGAGATTGGAGGATATTCAAGGAAGATCATAATATGTCCTATAATGGTTCCAGGATTCCACCGCCCATGAGGAATTGGGATGAGAGCAAATTAAATACCGAGTTGCTCAAGGCCATTGAGAGAGTTGGCTACGTCAAGCCTTCTCCTATTCAAATGGCTGCCATTCCGCTTGGACTTCAACAACGTGATGTGATTGGCGTTGCGGAGACTGGTTCAGGTAAAACTGCTGCTTTTGTTCTCCCTATGTTGACTTATATCACTAAGCTTCCTCCTTTGAGTGAAGAGAATGGGCCGTATGCAGTCGTAATGGCTCCCACGCGAGAACTAGCTCAACAAATTCAGGATGTAACGGTTAAGTTTGCGCACTATTTGGGTATCAAAGTTGTTTCTGTTGTTGGTGGGCAATCTATAGAGGAGCAAGGTTTTAGGATTAGGCAAGGTTGTGAAGTGGTGATTGCAACCCCTGGCCGGTTTCTCGATTGCTTGGAGAGACGCTATTGTGTTCTGAACCAATGTAATTATGTTGTTCTTGATGAGGCTGACAGAATGATTGACATGGGGTTTGAACCTCAAGTTGCCGGTGTACTAGATGCTATGCCTTCGAGTAATATGAAACCAGAGAACCAGGATGAAGAGCTTGATGAGAAGAAGATATATCGAACCACTTATATGTTCAGTGCTACCATGCCACCCACTGTACAACGGCTGGCTAGAAAATACTTGAGAAATCCTGTTGTCGTGACTATTGGCACCGCTGGAAAGGCTACTGACCTCATTACTCAGCACGTGGTCATGGTCAAGGAATCGGAGAAAATGTATAAGCTGCAGAGATTGCTGGATGTGCTTGGAGATAAGATTGCTATTGTGTTCAACAATACTAAAAAACAGGCTGATACTGTTGCCAAGAATCTGGATAAAGCCGGTTACAGGGTAACCATACTACATGGTGGAAAGTCACAGGGGCAGAGAGATATCAGCCTTGAAGGATTTAGGACAAAGAGATATAATGTGTTAGTTGCTACTGATGTTGCTGGTCGTGGAATTGATATACCTGATGTGACCCATGTGATTAACTATGATATGCCAAACAATGTTGAAGCATACACCCATCGTATTGGACGTACAGGTCGTGCAGGAAAGAAAGGTGTAGCCACAACATTCTTGACGCTGCAGGATACTGAAGTCTTTTATGATCTGAAGCAAATGCTCATCCAAAGCAACAGTTCTGTTCCCCCCGAACTTGCTAGGCATGAGGCTTCCAAATTCAAGCCGGGACGTATTCCTGACAGACCACCTAGGCGGATTTACCGTTGATACTTGTATTATACTGCCACTATTTATAAGGAGGACTTTTTTTGTGATTTGTATATCTATCTCAGGTTTCTTCTCTTTCTTTATGGTATAGATTTTAAAGGACTAAGAAGCTTTGAATTTGTTGAAATAAACTTTGAGTTGTATGCTTGAGTGGAATTGTTTTTAAGTTCATGTCTATTTAGTGAGTCTGCACCATGTTAAGAAAAGCGAGGCCTTCAAATTTTTGCATGCTAGTGAGATGTATTAGTGATTATGAGAATGTGTCCGTTCAAATGGTTAACAATGATAAAAGCCTCTCTACTACTCATCATCCACCCTAAAGCTTCTACTAACCGAATTTATAGGATAAGAATAGTTACTAATTTTCTGTTTCCTTTTAATTATCTTGGATGCCCTATCTTTATTGGTAGAAAAAAAATGTTATGTTTGACGGTATGTTTGTGAACAGACTCAAAGATTGGCAAGGTAATATGCTGTCTACTTCTTAACAGTTTGAGACAGATGATGAAAATCAAGAACATAGTGGAACCTAATATCATTTTGGAACATTCAAGCTGGCAATAGTAATTTTTGGTGGGACAATTAGATTGACATAGGTGCTATAGCCAGAATTTCTCAGGGAGGACGGACACCTTTACTCTAATAAAGAATCTGTCAATTCTTATATCATTGATGGTGATTGGAACATCACTAAGTTAAATGGTACTATTACTACTATAACTTGTGATATTGTCCAACAAACACCAACTGTGCCCAATTGGTGATAAGAGCCAAAAAGACTATGCAATATGGCAACTCAGTGAGGATGGTCACTATACAAACAAAACATTATGCACAGGTTCAGAAGAAACATACATCACATCTTTTTTAGAAAAAACTCAACTGAAGCCAAAAACTGAGGATGATCTATCTGATCTAGGTAATCTTCTATAATTTCATATGACAACATATCCTCTCTAGTAAAAAGCCTTAGCACGTTGCAAATCTCGATGTTCGACGTACAATCCCCCAAAAATACCCTCTCCTCTAAAGATGTAAGTAATCCACTAGCAAATGCGTTCCGATCCTCCAATGACAAGCACCGAAAGTACCTTTGATGCTTTGTGATGGCAGCTTTTGGTTCGGCCGTTCCTTCAACGATGGCACGATACAATGGATCAATCAAACTTTTTGTCGTCCGTGCACCTAAAATTCCTTCACAAAGAAACATATGAACTGTGTGAGACGAGTCTACCTCTAACTTCAAATAAGTGTGTAGTAGATCACAAATAAACCTATCATCATATCTTCGAGCCTTGATGGCTTGTACCCGCAACCATTGCCTAGTGAAATCACAACACTCACTAGCCGTTGCGACTCTAAAATCATCAAAGTTCCAAATTTTTGGAATCTTATAACATCCACTTGAATTATATTCCATTAATTCTCTTTTGGTGGCGATAATAACATCAACGATTGCTGCCCCTTCTTCCCCATATTCTCTTAATCTTTCCAGCCTTTCATTTTTTTGACTTGAAAGCTGATAAATCGATACTCCATCCTCAACTTCAACAACGTGGAACGGATCCCAGTTAACGTCCAGTATCAACTCTTGGAATTCATTGTGCAACTCTTTCGCAACATCATGTTTACCGGTACAAGATAAAAATAGGTCATCGGAAAGATGACCAATTATTTTTATTCCTATATCTTCTTGAGGCTTGTTCTGTAAAAGCTGCAAGATCATGTTAAAAAAAATAATTAATTACAGTTGAAACATTATTAAAAAAGTAAGAATTAATGTTTTGAAAGAGGCTTACTTCGATGAAAAATTGTTCGTATATAACAATTTTATCAACTTCTTTTTGATGGGATACTGCATATTCAGAGATTTTTCTCGCCTCTTCCTGAAGACGTTCCATAATCAAATCTTCCCTGATAGGTACCTGAAAATCTGTAAACAGAAATATGTAACGGGAGTAATCGCATTAAGTTGATAGAACAAAATGTTAGTATAAGTTTTTGGAAAAAGAAGAACTCCACTTAACAATGAGAGATTAGACAAATCGATGTACTTGAATGGGACTCAATACCTTCTGGAACTAACCACCACAGATCACCATAAGTTGATTTTCCGTCGAACCCCCCAAACAACAAATATCGTGACCCAATTGAGGTCATTGAGTGGTATGCTCGTGCAACTGGCGATTCATTAGTAGTTACTAGGCGTTTCCACTGTACAGACACTGGAAACAGGAAAAGTTAGTACAAATACTCTTGCTGACTATTAACAAAATCATGAATGGTTTTCAGGCCATTTAACTATGTGCCTCCATCTTATATAAAACCTAAACCAATAAATTGTGGAGAGATTTGTTAAGCTGGTTAAATCTTCAAGGTTGCCAGATTATTTGTCTGTACAAGCTATAGAAATATATTAATGTAGAGCACGAGTATGATGGAATGAAAATGTAAATAAGCTCCACCATGAGAAGAAAACCCAAATTTGTAACATACTACAAGTCGCAAAGCTAATATCACTATATGGAGCGGGATAGCAATTGTAGAAAGTATTGATCAACCATGCTTACCCCTGTCTAAAACAACACAATCATTGTAGTAAACATCATACTGACTCAAACAATCACCAGTTCCATGACCTCCAAATAACAGGGGCTGCAGAGAAAGTGTAGATCAGTATGCTGTTTCAACAATCTTTTGTTTGTTGCTGGAAAGAGGGAAAGGTTTGAGCGGCTAAATCAACTGGAAAGTGGAGATTATTACATTACCAAAAACATATAAAGTGGCATCATAATAATCATTAAATAACCATACTTGCACACTCTAATGCAACAGAAATTGCATAGAGATTTAAGTCAACCTGGGGAAGTTCATCTAGAATTTAAAAATTTACAATGACTGTTACTGCTGATATAGACACAACTTTGTATTTGCCAGTTTGCTTACTAGAACTTGCATGCACTTACGCCCCCTAGATGAAGAGATATGTACATACAACTCCAAATTTTATATGCATCAATATGCACAAACATCTCTGGGAATTAACTTCAGAAAGAAGTAACAAGAGACTGTATGGGGTAGTAGCTATAGAAGTTCGTATATTATTCACCACCAATTTTCTTTTAGTACTCCTCAAAGTAGCAACAGTGCACCAACCACAAAAGATTTCGGCTCCTATATTTCTACTACCAGATGACACAGAGTGGATTAAACAAAAACTTAAGATCCCATCCACAAGGAGGTATTATACGCTATTGAAATTGTACTCCCCAAGAAAACTCGAGGTATACCAGTAAAAATTGTGCACATCAGAGAGGTGCAAAGTAAATGATGATGTTAGATGTAAAACACTTAGCAGCAGATAAACATCAACACCCCAAGAACAGTGCTAACTCATTCTTATGTCTTTATATCAACTATTAAACGTATAGATTTTGCATAAAGTGATTTTCACCATGAAATGGACTTACATGGAGTCCTCCAGATGTAACTGTATGTCCACAACGCGCTGTAGGAGCTCGACCTGGAATCTTCAGTTGGGTCCATCCAGGGCTTTCATTCTCTTCTTTCCAGAAAATCAGAAATATTGATATAGTTAAGTGCTAAAACAGAATAGTCATAGAAGCTTCAAGGGAGAAGTCAGGAAAGGAAGGAAGTGGAAAGATAAAAACATGTTAAACTGACAACAGGGGAGATAGGGTACAAAATGTCAGTGCATTCATTGTATATAAATGTGTGCGTGTGTGTATGTAGAAATATTGATATAGTTAAGTGCTAAAACAGAATAGTCATAGAAGCTTCAAGGGAGAAGTCAAGAAAGGAAGGAAGTGGAAAGATAAAAACATGTTAAACTGACCACGGGGGAGATAGGGTACAAAATGCCATGTGCATTCATTGTATATAAATGTGTGTGTGTGTGTGTGTGTCACAAGAATGTCAACTAACTATCTGATAGCAGTAAATGAAATAGAAATTCAAGTTGTACTAACTAACGTATTTCGTCAAGGGCAGCCAAACTCATATTTTCTGGGAAAAATTGTTCCTATTTCTGAAAGGCTGGATAAGCACAACCACATGAACTATTAACTGAAAATGTGTAACATTCAATACCATTTTTCAAGAAGCAACATGATGAAGGTAAATCACATTTTTTCTTACAAACCCGATGAAAATTTCAAGAGAAAGGAAACATCACTAATTAAAAAAGAAGTCTACAGATAAAAACTGAACCTTCAAGGCAAAAGTAAAAGTACCTTCTTCAATTAGGCCCTTCAATGCCCATAAGTCATCCATGATTGACCCTCCTCCTCCTACCCAAAAGTAAAGTACGTCAGTTCAAATATTTAGAAAGGTAATCAAGTATCTGAACAAATATAGATGAAAGTACTGTACAACCAATTAAAGATATCAATGATACCTTGGCCTACAAAAGGGGGATTAAATAGTAAAAGCATCACTAACATATGTAATTGTGATAAACATACCTTCAAATACAAATAACTGAACAGTTAAGTTAGGATGTTTGTCAAAAAGAAAGAAGTATTTGAAAGCAGAGTCTCGGTGCTTTTATGTCATCATTACAAGAGGACCATGCTAAAGATTAAGTTCACCATACAAGTGGATGAGGAATAATTCCCTTGTTTGTTCAGTAACAACAACAACATACCCAGTGAAGCCCCACAAAGTGGAGCTTGGGGAGGGTAGAGAGTATGCAGACCTTACCCCTACCTCAGAGCTAGAGAGGTTGTTTCTCCGGTAGACCCTCGGATCAAGAAAAACAGTCCAGAAAGAGAATAAACGGAAGTGAAAGCATCACAAAGCATGAACAGTAACTACAGCAAAATAATATGATAATCAAAGTACAAGAAACATCATATAGTAACTGAAATTGAAGCACAAGAAACTACAGGAGCAATACTACGACTACTATAATGGGCGGACAGCAAAACAGCATTACTACCTACTATCTACTTGATTGTTCAGTAAAATGAAGGATTTTCTCACTTTTTTTTTAACCAAACAGACAAAACTAGAACCTTATTGATGCAAAAAAAAAAAAATTCATTTATGTACTTGAACTACAGTTACCATCCACATATTTATAGAACTTCGCTACAGCTAGGTGACTACAATGCCATCTCTTTATGACTCAGAAAGTGTCCTAGGAAATTATCAAGTAGAAGGTGATGTGTGATCTTACCATGAAGTATCACCAGGCGAGAGAGATAGATTGGAGTATTAAAGCATTTTGAACTTGTGTTTCAGTATGATAGCTACAATGCCCGAGTTATAAGAAAGAACTCGTCAATATTTTAAAGAACTTTCATATCCTGTATATAAGGAAATTTATCTGAGTTATTAACGCAATTGTAGTGCAATATTGTGGTTGCAAAAGGCTGTCGGTGCACTCAGGGGCTTCTAATTCTCAAGTAACTGAGACCCATCACGTCTTGGTGGCCTGCATAGATATTCCTGTGTATATCTATGATCTTTCTAGACCACTGCATTGAATCATTTACTTCAGTTACATTTTAAGAGCTTCATACCTACATAATTAGTTTAGCATGTAACATAGAAGTACGAGAGTAAATCCTTAACTTCATCTACCATACTAGGTGTCCTTGAAATTTTTGGTTATGCAATAGTGAAACTGAAATTACTCAAGGTATTTATCGATATAAACTTTTTCAATCAGAGTGTATAAAAGGGGAGAAAGGAAAGAAAGAATAAAGGTTTGTGCATGGTCTGTCCGGAAAAGACAGAGCTACTTGTGCAGGAAAAGGTGAAGGGTTGAACTTCAGATACAAAATTTTCATCCAGCTTCAGTTAGATTACCTTGTGCATACCTTTAGGGATCTTGTCTTTCAACAAAATCCTCTGTCAAATTTATCTATTGCTCAATATAATAAGTACAAGACATCAAGATCTTCAAAGCAGCATAAAACCTTTACAATGTATGAAACTAGCTGAATAGCAAGTTACAGAGACGAACATGATATTTCCAAGACAAAATAATCATGATTATCATCCATGTTTACCTTTACCACCATAGACAAGCAATCTTTTCTCAACCATAGTAGCAGTATGGCCACATCTAGGCGGAGGTATAGTTCCCAAAACAGCTAGCTCCTTCCATTCGAGAGTCACTATTCAAAATAATTCCACATGTTCAGGATAAATTGTTTTCTGACAGAGAAAAAGGAGAGTGAAAGCGTAGAATTACTATCAAAGACAGTACTTGTGTCCAAGATATAGACATCTGACAACCACTTTTTACCATCCCAGCCACCAAACCTGCATACATAAAGTCCAAACAATAATAAAAGACCGATAGGACATATAAGCACCTCCAAAAGCAAGACAAAACCTTACATTACAATTTTACTGTTTCCAATGGCTGAAGCAGCTGCAAAATCCCTTGCAGAAGGTAAGTCACCAAAACTTGTCAGCTCTGACCATTGCCATATATCTAGCACCACAGAAGATATAAAAAATCAAGTTGGAAGTCTGATGAGAGGGTGAAAAGTACTTTCTTCACATGGTGTATGTCTTGGAACGCCATACTAACGATGGATAACTTGTAAAAGCCTAGCCTGCTAGTGATATTGTCTGCTTTGGGCCTAGACCTGCATGGCTTTAAAATGCACCTCTAGTTGGTAAGGTTTGCTTATTTATATATCCAACATCTCTCTTGTGTTTTGCTTATGTGGGACTTCTAATCTTAAGGCAAATTCCGGTAAGGTGGGGCAAACCCCAGTGCTGAGTCTAGGCAAACCCCATACGGTGGGGCAAACCTCAACGAGGATGTTGAGTCCATAGAGGGGTGTATGTAACGCCCCAGCTTAAGATTACAAGTCCCACATCGGTTAAAGCCGTGGGGGCCTAGGCATATCCAAAGCGGATAATATCACTAGCGGGCTGGGCCGTTGCATAACTCGAGGAGTCAGGAATAGCTAGTTGGTGTTATTTATACAAACCAATCAGTAATTTGTGAGGATATGGATTGTATACTGATTCATTGCAGCTAGCATACCCTGTGTTTGATACCACACAGACTACTGAGAGCTGTGCAGGAAACTTTGGTAGACTGGAGGTCAAGGAAGGCGGACACTCGGAAGAAGGAGCTGTGGACTTTGGCTGATTTCAAGGGAAAGGATTTCTTATGAAGGGGTTGAAGATCTATGTAAGTCTTAACTCCTTTCTGATCATTAGTAATTTTTAGGGCAAAAGACTTTCCAATACTGTATAGATAGGTAGAAGCTTATTTTGGAGCTTTGATGTAAACCTGCACCTTTTAGTGATTGGTGTGCTATCAGTGAGATTAGTTTGACTTATCAAAAACATCTGATGGTGAAAAGAGGAAACAAAAAATAATAATGCATTTTTCTTTACATAGCCATGGTAGAAAGCAAACATTACCAGTATCTAGAACCCAAAAATCACCTAACCTGAAAAGGAGGAAAGATATCCAGTTTAAGGCATTAAGAAGCCACAATAATATATAACATACGAATTACATATGACTTGCATACCTTCCACTGTCGGATCTCCCGCCAAAGATGAACATGTGACAGTCAGTTGCGACAGCAACATGGAATGCTCGTGGGCTAGGACCAACTTGGCCATCAGAACCACTGCCCGTGCACTCTGGCTGAAACCACAATTTGTTTTCTGAAACATTAACGACATTTAGATTTAGAATATCAAAACAACTGACCTTGATCCAATGCACAGAAAAAAAAATTGGCTTCCAGAAGCTGAATTTGGCAATGTCACCAGAGGAAATATCTATAAGAGAGGCATCAATCCCACACTGGCTGGAATTGGCCATTTGAAGATTCTACACGTTTGTTCTGCTCTGTTCACACCCATTTCATTCAAGTACTTGATAATTTATCTTAGAAAGAAAAATTAGTGGTCCAGTAAAAGTGTAAAACTATAGGTTCTCTACAACTTAAAGTTATTCCTACACTGAAATACATATCTCTAGCCAAACTAACTAAGGGTTCTCCAAGTTTCACACTATTCTAACATGACAAGCAAATCTCTAATTAAACTAACTAGACATTCTCTAGAACTCACACTTCAACACAATGAAATACAAATCTCTAGTCAAACTTCCGAAATCTCTGTACAAGATTGGAACTTGAAGATCTACTTAACCTACTTTCGAGACAGGGTGACTAAGGTGGCACCCAGCATAATCCAAAAATGGAAATGAAGAGATTCCACAGTTTGTGTTGTCACTGTGCAGTGAAGAAATAGGTTACTGGTATATTCCAGATTTTCCGAGGGTCTTTCAAAAATAGCCTCTCTACCTCCACGAGGTAGTGGTGAGGTCTGCGTACACTCTACCTTCCCCAGACCCCACTTTGTCGGATTTCACTGGGTATGTTGTTGTTTGGTATATTCTAGGCTTTGCTCACACAGATAGCATCAATTGACCAACGGACTGTTCCTTCTGTCAAAGTTATCTCAATTCAAACAAGCATCTCTTAAAACTGTCCAGGCAGAGCAAATCACCTTCATAGGAAGTTTCTCCATGTGTGCTTCCTGTTATCAATAATTCCATTTTGAGAACATAGGTAGGGTTGTTGCCAGCTTGAACTGTGTATAGACCCTGCTCCATGAAATTCTGTCTAGCTATGATTCTGTTATGCTGCTACCTTCAATTGAAGCCATAAGGTTTTATAAGGTCATTATACTTACTCCCAGTCTAGTAGGTTCCTTCTAAAGGTGAGGTTCCATGCATTCCTCTCCTTGTTTTCAGCTAGTGGAATCATGATTGCAGGCATCATAGCTAGTGCATATAAGTCATTCAGTGAATTGTTTCTCGTCCATATTTCCTTCCAAAACTTCACATGAGCTCCATTCCCAACCAGCCAACCTTGTAAGAGATATTCCGAAAGAATTCATTCCTGTAGCTAGAGCCTAGAGATATTCTTCCGTAGGCTAGTGGCATGACCTGATGAAACCCTTTAGGTGAACCAGTTATTCTGAGCCACTATTTGACAATGATGGACTCCTCCCATTAGCCAAGTTACACTTGGCCAAATCACCATACCCATTTGAATAACATACTTTTATTGTGGAGCTTAAGGTTCCTTATACCTAAGACACCTTGTGATTTAGACTGAGTAACTCTGTTCCATCACCAAGTGAAATTTGTGCTTCTGGTTATTTTCTTCCCACAGAATTTACCTTCTAATTTTGTCAAGCTTAAGGACTGAGTTACGTATTTGGAAGAGGTTCATGTAATGTGTTAGAATGTTGTTCAGTACACTATTGATCAATGTCAGTCTAACACTTTGTATCAGTACTGCATTTGCCAAGTGGCAAGTCTCTTCTCAAATTTCTCAATGATAGCATTCCAGATTCCAGTTGATTTAGCTTTGCGCCCAGTGGCAGACCTAGGTAAGTAGTGGGGAATGAGCCAATGCTACAACTGAGGACCCCTGCTAGTTCTTCTAAGTTTGAAACCTCATTGATGAAACCTCACACTTACTCCAACACTGAAATGCAAATTCTTAAGGAAACTAACTATAGATTCTCTAAAAGTTGCTCATTCCAATACTGACATACAGATGTAAGTCAAACTGAAAACTCCCAACAAATACGGAACCCAAATTTGCTCAAAATGACATGTTTAAATTACTCTCACATGACATGTTCAAAATACTATGTTTGACTCGAATAAATAGAGAATTAAATGTTAGCTGATGTCTTTTGTGTCTATATAGTTGGTGCAATCTATCCCCTGTGAATACCCCAGATAATCTTTTGGATTTTGTTACATCCCTGGTCCTAGCATAGTCTGCAATGTATTGGAGCTAACTCATTACCTTTTGTACCTTCGCACTGATGCCGTCAATAAAACTACTTACCTCATCGAAAAGGTTTCCGAAATCTCACTCTTACTCAGACACTAAAATGTGAATTCTTAAGGAAAACTAACAATAAGTCCTCTAAATGTCACTTAATTGCAATACTGATGACATATGTTAATCGAAACTAAAAAGACTCCCAACAAATATGGAACCTAATTTTGCTCAAAATGACATACTTAAACTACAAAGTTTGTAGTCGATGAAGTGGATTGAGAACCATGAGTTCTCATGTTCAAATCCAAGCAAAGACAAAAACACACTAGGTGATTTCTTCCTATCTATCCTAGCCTTAGTGGATAGAGTTATCGGCTACCTATTGCAAGCAGGAGCTGGCAGGTATCTCCAGGAAATAATCGAGGTGCCCACACAGTTTGACTCAAGTAAGGAAAGAATTACTTATTAAACATTAGTTGGTTAGGAGAGAATCACATACCAATGTCATATACAGCGATGTCACTGAGGAACTTCTTGTCAATTAATCCTCCGAACACCACAACTTTCGATTTCCCAATGTTAACAGCAGTGTGTCCACTGATAATTTTGTAACAAAATTAACGAATTTAACTTCAAATCCAAACAATCCATACACAAATGAAAACAAGTTGAACTAAAAAAATCTCAATATACCTTCGAGATTGTGGAATTGCTCCGGCGAAATCTGCCGGAGATGCTCGAACCCAGTAATGCATTTTCGCTTCTTTTTTTTTTGGGGGGAAAACTTCAATCAACTGAATTCATATGAGCTGAAAATGTTCCCGATCTGAATCCGACTTCTTCTTTTGATTCGAACCCGGATCCGACTTTGGCTTGCCAATTGGATTCCGGAAATGCAATACCGAATTATTGGATTAACCGTTTTTAAATAATTTTGTTGATTTTTTTTGTTGAGTTATCCGTTCGATTTTAAGATATTGGTAATGATTAAATTGATAATTTTGATAAACTACTTTAAAATTATTACTCATTTTATTTCAAGTTATATGATAGATCTTTTGCATCTTGTATTTTTTTTTACGATAAAGGGTCAAAATTACCCTTAAACCAATCGAAATAGCTTAAATATACTCTTAAACTATATTTCGGCTCAAAAATACCCTTCCCGTCAAACTATTGAGTCACACCTACCCTTCTAGTTAACGGAAGTATCCATGTGTGTGTTAAATGTCACATGGACGCCAGATGGATGCCACATGTGCATGCCAAACAGACCCACCTCCACATAGACCACTACGGAAAATGGTCAAAATTATCCTTAAAATATTCGAAATAGCTTATATATACCCTTAAACTATATTTCGCCTCGAAAATGCCTTTTCCATCTATCTATTGGACCACACTTGCCCTTTTGTTTAACAAAAATATCCATGTGTGTGCTAAAATGCCACATGGACTCCACATGTGCACATCAAACACACTTCACCTCCACATAGACGACTTAAAGCCCTAATTTCACTCTTTTCCTCCTCATTTCATATTGAAAAGTATATATAGAACAAAAAAAAAAAAAAAAAACATTTGCGGAAACTTGTATACGTAACCGCATGAAGAAGAGAAATTGCAATTTGATGACCATTTCAAATACAATAAAAGAAACGATCTAAGGTATAATATAAAAACACTCATTTTAATTAATCAATTAGCATTAATATATTATTTTAATTTCTCTTAATAAATTAATTTTATTTAAACAAATCTTAGTGAAGCTTTCTTGTTGATTCAACTCACGGTGATGGTGCAAAATAGCAGCTATCGTAAGAGACCTAATATACTTATCACCGGAACTCCAGGCACAGGAAGCCACCTGCTTCCTTGGCGGTGGTGACCGAGCTCCGCCACATCAACGTCGGCAATTTCGCTAATGAGGAAAACTTGACGAACAGATAGGATGACACCTTCGACTGCTACTACATCAACGAAGACCTAGTAAGTCTTTATAGATTTCTTAATTTAATTTATTTTTTTTACCAGTTACCCTATTTTAGTTCAAGTTTTGAGCTTTTGTAGTCCCTAATCTAGAAGATGCTCTAAATGATTGTTAAAGAAGTTTTAGATTTTATGGAAAGTTAAAGAAACATTCAATATAATAGATGATTTAAAGATTAGATAGCAGAATTAATTTGAATTTTGTTTAAGTTGTGATCTTCAAAGTACAACATCTTAGTATCAGAATAAAATGGAACTAAATTGAGTCAATTTATATTGTATATTCATATAGATATACCAAAATAAGGAAAGGATGAAATGAGGGGAAAAAGAGCGAAATTAGGGCTTTAATTAAGTCGTCTATGTGGAGATGGGATGTGTTTGACGTGCACATGTGGAGTCTATGTGGGCTTTTAGCACACACATGGATGTTTTTGTTAAACAGAAGGGCAAGTGTGGTCCAATAGTTAGACGCGAAGGACATTTTTGAGCCGAAATATAGTTTAAGGGTTAAATCTATTTCGAATAGTTTAAGGGTAGTTTTGACCCTTTTTCCGTAGTCGTCTATGTGGAGGTGGGGTTTGTTTGGCGTGCACATGTGGCATCCATATGGCATTTAACACACATATGGATACTTCCGTTAACTAGAAGGATAGGTGTGGCCCAATAATTTGACGGGAAGGACATTTTTGAGCCGAAACATAGTTTAAAGGTATATTTAAACTATTTTGAATAGTTTAAGAGTAATTTTGACCCTTCTCCTTTTTTTTTTTTATAAAGTTGTCGAGTTGTTGGGGTTCTATCCATTAGTGTAAATTGTGAACCGATTTTGTTCTTGTTTTATGAAAAATTGCTTATTATGCTACTTCAATTATTCAAATTTACTACTTCACCAGAAAGAAAAGCTTATTTGAATTTGTTTTTATCTTGTGATTTGTTTAAGACTTTTATGCATTTAAATTGTGTATATATTAACAAATGGAAGAAACTAATTAGATGAGTAGCTATTAAGAACTAAAAATTGCACATGGTCCTTCTATGTGGCATAATATACGTAGGACATTACATAAAATATGTGTGTATTTATTCAATTTCATACATGTTTAAATATCTACTTTTAAACATCCAAAGTTTGAGAGCATAAATATAAAATAAATCCAGATAAACGGGTATATTTATTTATTATGCCATTTTTTTTTATTCAAACGACAGAAATATTACAAACCAAAGAAAGCCTGGTGTGACCAACATGAGTGGTGCATGTATGTGCCATGGACCGGCCAGTAACATTTATATTATATTATTATATTTTATATTTATATTATATTAAAAGCGGAAAGGTTTTGAATTTAAAGTTGGATTATTAAAATGCCCTTCACTAATATTTTAAATTAAAAAATGTTTTTTACAAACTTTTTAAATTAAATAAAGATAGCTAAACAGCTTACTATTTTTTATTGAGCTTTAATTATTGATCCTTTTAGTTTCTATCATTAAACACATTCCAACAACACTTAATGATTCACACTAAATTCAATACTTAAGATTGAAGATGGACAGTTAATCTCCTTAATTACAATCCAAAAACGTTTTTAATCATAATTTTCTTAGTTATTGTTGATCAATGTTTATATAATTTTCTTCATTAATAATTTTCGCCCACAACCTTTTCCTATTCTTTACGTAACAAAACTCTATAAAGATATAAAATAAGCTTTTTTTGTCTCATCTTCCGGTCATCTTCATTCTGCCAGAATTATTTTTTTTTCCAGGTATATCTATCGTTTTTATATATGTATGTGTGGTTTAAGCCTCAATCTTAGTATGTTTAGTGGTATAATGCTTGATATGAAAAAAAGAATGATTATCTTTAAATTAGAATTATTTATCCCAATTTCTTAAGTTAATCTTTTGATTCATATAATTAGTTTGCATCTTATGGAAACAAAGATCAAATAGAGTGGTCTCGTCAAAAGATACTCGAAAATATTAACCACTGAGATTAAGGTTTGTCAAATTTTTTTTCATTTTTAAAAATAGTACTGTATATGAAAAAAGAAGAATGTAATTCATTTACGCACCAAAAAAATGAAAAACATTCTTATATTTGTGATTTCAGCAATAACTATAGTTAAATTTCTTTCTTCTTCATGTCTTTGCCAATTTCATCAAAGACTTTTACATGCGTTTATTATTTTTCAAGTAGAATTTCATCGTAAAGTACTTCAATAACTAAGTTGTTGTTTGATCTTAAAAAAAAATAGTTATTCATCGACATATTCATACCATTAAAGATTAAATCAAAATTAAAATTGTTAATTTCTGCATTTCTTATTTTATAATTGAACTTTATAAAAATATTTTCTTTAATAAAAATAATAAGGGACAACGTGCAAGGCACGTTTTCAGATACTAATAGTTCCAAAAATATTTGTGCTATTCACAAACATTATTGGAACTATCACAAAAGTAGAAGTTCCAAAAACAGTACACTTTACGCCATCCTTGCTTAGCATGTTTGACACCTTATTCTGCTCCATGGATATATGCACTAGTGGAGTTGTTGTGAGCTTCTCCATCAACGACACGTATTCATAAATCAAGTTATTGTAGCGAGTTTCATGGTATAACACATTAAAGGAAAAAACATAAATTTCTCCTGAACTTATTTTGAAAAGACAGTTACGTTTAAACTATCATGACGATCCATTATACATCTTTAATACTTAAAGTGAATTTAATACCACCCTAGAATGTGTAACACCACTCTCACAATATGTGGTGTATTACACTCGCTGCCACATCAACGATACGTCAGCGCCATGTTAGAAATTATAATTTTTTTTATCATTAATTAACTTTTCTTTTGCTAGCTATATTTTATACTAATTAATTAGTAAAATTCTCTAATAATTATATTTTTTTCATAGCAAAATTACAAAGAAAAAGCTTTCTACAATGGCCGCCAAGAAAACTTTATGAAATTCGAAGTTGATTTGTATAATGAAAGAATTTCTTCCGTTCCAAAACAAAACACAAGAAGACTACTTCAGTTTCTTCCATTGATTGACCATGAAAATCGAGCTTTCAATTGCAAATTTTTGTTAGATCCGGGCACATTATTTTTTTTTCCATTTCTATGTCCTTCTCCAAACCTTAAGAAGTGAGTTTGAAAGAGAAGGAGTACCGCTCAAGCTTCAACTCTGCTCCTTACCTCAGTTCTTCTTAGTACCCTTTCATGAATGGAAGTTCCTATAAAAATGGGAAATGCCCTACCTTTGAGTGCGGCTGTTGTTATTCCAAATCACTTTCTTTATAAATGTCATAAAAGACAGGGGCTTTCTTGCTTCAGTATGTGAGGGAAATGCCCCGAGGTTTCTTAAAAGATAGGAATGATAGGAAAATTTTCTTCCCCTTTTCAATTGATCACTCATCTTGTTTACTAAAAAGATCTCACCATAGCTCCACGACTAAGAAATCCCCATGATTTTACCCGCCGATGAGGTGAACAAACACAAATTAAAATCCACAAATCTTAAGTCACCTAGTATTGCTTTATTTTTTACTGGGAGGTTTATGGGTTAAAAAGTTGTGTTCTTGAAGCAACTTATTACTACATTGCTTCTTGTTACTGATTCATTTAAGCTTATTTGGGTGTGAAGAAGATGAGAAGGGTGGGGTATGAAGAAGAAGAGATGTGGAGGGTGGGGTATAAGGATAATTCTGATTTTTTAATTTTTATTTTACCTAAAAATAATCTGACGCGCATGATTTGACTTGATTTTATTTTATTTTGCCACGTCAGTTTTAGGGGTAAATAAATTCACTTTTAAATAGTATAGGTGTAAGGTGTGTAATAGGTCATCATGATAGTTTAAATGTGTAACTGACTTTTCGATACAAGTTCAGGGGCGAATTTATGTCTTTTCCCATCATATTAATTGTTTATTGATAAGTGACATCATGTAACGAAAAACGATACAATCTATTCAAAATATTATATTCATTGAACAATACAATATGATACATATAAACCACCCATCATCGAACAACAGATAACAACCATCCAAACAAAGTGTTATGAATTAAATATACATATTCCTTTCATTCACTTTTTCTTGTTACGGTGGTTCACTTTTCAAGAATCTACATTAATTTAACGTGAACAATGAATAAAATTGACTCTTGTAAAACAACAAGTATAAAAAGAAAAAAAAGAGAGGAATTTGAGTCGAGAGGAAGGGCCTTGCCGAGTTAGTTGACAGAGGAGGGAGGTGATGGATGGGGATCAAGATTTTAGTGATAGATGTGATATGAGGGAACCCCAGTTGAGGAGGAGTGGATTAATGATGAGAGATGAAGAATTTAGTGACATGGGTGATATAAGGGAATCCCGTTGAAAAGAATATTGTCAAACAAGTATAAAATTGAAGCTATCAGTAAATATAAATTAAATGAAAACATAAGATCGTTCAATATGTGGTTTGATGGTTTTGACCCTTAGTATATTTGAGGTTGCTAGTTTGAATTTGACTTGAATTTTTTTTATGTATCATTATTGGAAAAGATGACAACGAAAAATGCAGAAGTGGAAAAATAGACATTTTGGACCAGTGGGTGCACGTGCACCCCTCCCTGAAACGTGGGTCCGCCTCTGCCTCTAGACTCCAAACATTTCCAAGGACCTCCATAAAGACTATCGTATACTGTTAGTGAAAACTTACAAGATAATAAAAATACAAGATTACAATTGAAAATAAATATGAAGAAAATAAATCTCTTGAGGCGCAGATATCTCGCTCTCTTTAAGGAGATTCAAGCCCACTGCAGCAAATATTTTCACTGGTCCAGCAGTAGTCCTTCTTGACCTGTCCCCTCCAGGATACAACAGCTTTAACACAAAGTATAACTCAACAACTATGGACATAGTTGAGTCCAAAGCTCCACAAAAGAAACACCTCCCTTCAACTAATAAGAACTCTCTTTTTGACAAACCTTATGCACTCTATATTTTCTTGTTGTATTGTGTGTATCAAACCAAATGAAGACCACCACTATTTATACTAGAAGAAGTCTTCCTAGCAATGAATAGGAAGATAATGGTGTGATAAATAGTGAAGATAAATGGCCTAGAAGTTACATAGGTTACAAGGTATAATGGAGGAATAAAGAATGAGATTTCAATATGGAGGAGTAATGGTCATAGTTGACCACTACTAGTTCTGCCAGAATAATACAACGGCAATAACAATATTGTAACCATCACATAATGGCCAATAATGCCTATGCAAATTGATTAACAGAAATGAGTAATTAGGCACTGATGCCTAACGTTCCAGCAATGATAATTGTCCACTAACTGGTGAAACATTCATCTTTCTTTCTAACTCCAAAATAAAGCAAATTAATATATTAAAAATATTAATATTAAAATGCTAATAAACCAACATATGCCTTTTATAGTTAAATGAATATCATGCTCGAGTACTCTCTCTTCTAGTTTTTATATTGCTACAACAATCTCTTTATAAAATGAATGATTCTTATAGTTAGTCGTCCTGACATGAATTCAGATTGATTTTCTGACATAAACACACCCCTCCCCATCATCATCTTGACATGCTCTTCCAAACTTTCATAGTATAACTTAATAGCTTGATATCTGCACAATTGTTACAATTTTAATTATCATCCTTATTCTTGTATTTTGTCGGAGAAGTGTAGAGGACAATGAAAGATATGTTACAATTTACGAGAGAACAAATTACTATATTCATTTTCTACCAATTAGTTCACCCAAATAATACATATTTGTAATCTTGAAAATAAAATAAGATGATTTAAAAAAAGTTTTATACCAATAATAGGCATAACTCAAAACTCTTTTTAATATAGATTTATTGCATTACTTCTTGTCGTAAGATGTAAGAGAGGCACTAAAGCAAGGAATCATTGAGTATGTTTTTTTTATTATTTTTAACCACTTTCTCGTTAAGATTCAAAAGAAGTAGACGAATGTTTATTACATTTATCTGGGATAGTTGAAGTATATACAAGTTGATTCAAACATGATCATCGAAAAAAGAAAAAAAGCTACGATAGACTAATATACTCTTTAGTAGTGTCGTCCATACTCCATAGTAATGTTTTCGTGTAAAGATCAACCAATTCATTCACCACTCTATCCATTCATCCACAATGACTCACGAATCCTCTAATACGTGAATAACCTTGTGTTAAGTGGTTGATCATGTTGCATGGGCATGACTATAATTGGAACACCACAATTAAGTGTCTCCATTACT
>JAJOOF010003142.1:0-28613 GCA_029582545.1 Solanum lignicaule | reverse complement strand
AAAAAACTGAATTATATATATATATATATATATATATATATATATAATATAATGTTTAGAATTAAGTTGGATTTAACCACTTTTGTCTCCTTTTAGTTATTTTCATTATGATTTAGTTTATTTGTTTATGTTTGGACATCTATAATTGATATACTTTAAGTATTGTGTTTTACGTTTTACTTGTGATTTATATTAAAAAGTATATTTAAGAAATTCAATAATATATATATATATATATATATATTATTTATTTATTTCAAATTGCAAATATAACTTTGTTATATTTCTAATTATTGACATAGCCAATTAACCGAACCGAAAAAACCCAAACCAAAAAGAGAAAAACCAATCCAAACCAAATTTATTTTGGTTCGGATTGGGTTACACTTCTTCAGAACCAAAAACCAAAAAACCCAAACTGAATAGTACAAAACCAAACCGAAAAACCGAATTCACACCCCTACTATTAACAGAAGAGATATTGTGTTATATTTTTTAATAAATATAAGAGAAAGATAAAATATAGCAAGGTTTAATTCTTTGTACAAGGCTAAGGGTCTATTTGAAACGGATGAAAACATTTTTTTATCATCAATCTTTCCAGTTTTCTTAAATTATAAATTAAGACGTTTGAAAAATTCTTTTTTTAGGTATTATTTGTCTATCGATCATTTTCATCTTCTTCTTCAGTACATGATCAATTTGCATTTTAAGTACCTTGTTTAGTCCTCTTTAGTTAACTTAATGCCTTTAGATTTTTATGGTTGCCTCGATATTACTTAAGGCCTT
The DNA here is from genome assembly GCA_029582545.1 of Solanum lignicaule. NCBI lineage: Eukaryota > Viridiplantae > Streptophyta > Magnoliopsida > Solanales > Solanaceae > Solanum > Solanum lignicaule. The sequence goes on along the minus strand of JAJOOF010003142.1, from coordinate 27,824 downwards.
TAGCTACTAATATCCAATTAGGAAAGTTTAAGTTTTTTTGGATTGATTATTCATTGATCGTATTAGAGTGGAGTAGGTGAAATAGAGGTTCGCGACTGGAGTATATTGTGATAAGAATATTTCATCAAAACTTAAGAGTAAGTTTTGCATATTGTTGATCAGGCCTACACTAATGTAAGAGGCAGAACGCTAATCTTTTAAAAAATACACATGTTTAGATGATGAGATGTTTAAATAGATGTGGGAGCATATTTTATATGATAAATATTAGGAATGAAGTACTATAGAAAAACGTGGAAGAAGACTCCGCGGCGAATAAGAAGAGAAAAGTTTAGATGGTTCGTACATATAAAGAGGAAGTGTGCAAAAACACTAGTAAAATGGTGTAATAATTTGACTATAATCGACTTTAGAAGAAGTAGAGATAGGCGTAAGAAGATTTGAGAATGTGAAGAAGATAGAGACATAATATGTTAAATCGTCAACTTACTTTTGAATAAATACAAAATAATGAAGGTTAAAAATTAGGATAAAAGAATAGTAGACAACAAAGTATTGTAGTATTGTGGAAAGGTAGGTGATAGTCTCACTATCTCGTTTTTTTTTTATTTTCCCACCTTATGTCTGCTATTCGCATTGAAATTTGATTAAATTTAAATTCGTGTAGAAAAGTCCTATGTTTAAAAATAAAGCACTCTCTAACAAAAACGACTTTCTATCCTAAAAAACTCAAACTTAAAATCTTTAAATAAAAAATTAGAAAAAGTACTTATCATTGATTTACCTTCTCGTCTTATACTTAAAATTAGTAAATTCTATTTAGTAGCTACGTACTATTTTATTTACATTTTTTTCAATTATGTATTATTTTGAGTTAAATAACCATCAAAAATAGTCTTTTTATTAAGATAAAATAAAATTTACCTATTTAATATTCACTCGTAAAATTACACTAAATACTAAATATATTATTCTTCAAATTTGCCTATATCTTAAATCTATCACTACTAATTATTGTAATTTGTTAAAATTAGTCCTAGATATAAAATTTTTAATATCTGGATTAGTTATATTTATTGACCAAATTCTAAATGTAAAATATATCACTGACAATTCAGCTGCACTTTTTGTCTTTCTTCTTCCTCTCTCTCTCTCTCACACACACAGTCACTGTACAACATTCACTTTCTCATTCCTTTGATCTATAAAGCATCAAAAAACAACTCTCCATTACTAACAACTTCTACTTCCATTCCTCTCTCACTTTTCTTACAATCTTTTAAAATTTTCACCGGAAAAAATGGACCAAGTTCAGCCAATGTACAGGCCACCGCCGCCGGAGACACCCAAAGAACCTATGGAATTTCTATCTCGTTCATGGAGTCTCTCTGCTTTTGAAGTCTCTAAAGCTTTAGCTCCTCCTCAAGTTTTACCTAAATCACTATTTAGTGGTACCCCTTCTTATATTGGGAGTGGTAGTGGTACTATACCGGAGGATATTGCCGCCGAGTTAGATGAATCCGCCATTGTTTCCGGCAACCCTTTTTCTTTTGCTTCTTCTGAAACTTCTCAGCTTATTATGGAACGCATTATGTCCGTTTCTGTAAGTACCCCTTTTCACTGCTCTGTTTTTTACATAAAAAAAAAGACAGAGGAATTTGGGAATTTGACTTTTTTTTGTTTGTTTATTTCTATTTTCAAGTGAAACCCATTTTTTATTTTTGGATTTTTTTGGTGGGTTTTACTATTTTTTGGATTTATGGGAAAACCAAGATCTTCTTGGTAGGAGCTGAGTTTGGGGGACATTAATGGTGACACAACTGTTACTTTATGATTTCTTGAAAACATCAACAAGTGTATTTAATTTATATTTTGCTTTTTCAGAGCTATTACTGGTTTTACTCTCTCTGGGTTTTGGTTTGATTAATTTAATAATTTAAAATCCACCAACAATCATTCTCTCCATTTCCTCTGTTATAAGAAAAAAATTAATTATTTGTCTCATTGTTTCTGGGGTTCTGTAATTTTCAAATCCTTAATGATCCCATTTTTCTATAGTTTTTAGTACTATCTATTATTTTATTGATTGATTTTTATATTTGTGGTGTACAGCAGGATGTTTCACCACGCACATCTGGACGGCTCTCTCACAGTAGTGGACCTTTAAATGGTGGCTCTCTAACAGACAGTCCCCCTGTTTCTCCTTCTGAAATGGATGATTCTAAGGTTTGTGTTCTTTGTTTTTCTCTTAACATATGACTCAGATATTGCTTCTTTTTTTCCATTGTATGTTTTTTCTGATACAAAGCACGAGTTTCTGAAGTTTCTGACTTGAGAGAGACAACATATGAGCTTTCTCTTTAACCAATACCTCTACAAACTCTGTACCAAATTGATGCTTTTCTTTGCTTTGTGAACAAAAGAATAGTCTTGAATCACTTGTTTAGTAAGATTCCCCCTTTTTTTAATTTGGTTTTGTAATTTCAAGAATTGATCATATATTGACTTCTATGATAGTATTTGTTTGATTGATATCTGAAAGAAGTAATTTTTTTTTCACTAGTATGAGAAATTCATCTGTACATGATGGGCTGTGGGAGAAAGGACAGTGTATTCAGTATTCACTGTGATCTTCTCTGTTTAGTACTGAGAAGATTTTGGTACCTCTATAGTTTTAGTGATAGTACTGAATGTGTAAATTACCAGATTGTCCTTTGTTTTAGATGTCAATATTGGGTTACTATTAAAAATTCATTCTTGTTGGTAGTTATGATGGTGGGGGAGGGGGTACTTGTTTGAGAGCCAAGAAAAAATGGTCCAATTTTCTGGTGGGGTTTTTAATCAATTTGAGATTTAATGCTGTCATGAAGTGTTTGGTTCATAAATGTTTGCTGTTAATTAAGTACCTTGCAGAATGTAGGTAATCTTTACTGTCATTATTTTTTGCTGAAATAGTGTGGTGAGACTGTTTCAATGTATGCTGACACATAGTTTTGTTGTTTTTAGTACTGTCGTGTAAACAACATACCGGTTAATAACCAGTATAGGAGTAGTGCTACTGCTACTAGCTCGGCTGTTACTGGTGGCGGTGGTGGTGGTGGAGGAGGGAGGACGGTGGGTAGGTGGTTGAAGGATAGGAGGGAGAAGAAGAAAGAGGAGATGAGGGCACATAATGCACAACTTCATGCTGCTGTGTCGGTTGCAGGAGTTGCTGCTGCTGTTGCTGCTATAGCTGCGGCTACTGCAGCTTCTTCTGGTAGTGGAAAGGATGAGCAGATGGCGAAAACTGATATGGCTGTGGCCTCTGCTGCTACCTTGGTGGCAGCTCAGTGTGTTGAAGCTGCCGAGGCTATGGGAGCTGAGCGCGAACACCTTGCATCGGTTGTTAGCTCTGCTGTGAACGTTCGATCAGCAGGGGATATCATGACATTAACTGCAGCTGCAGCTACTGGTACACTTCTAAATTTCTCAATTATGTTAATAAGATTGTGCTGTTCGTATAATATTTACGTCTGTGGTAGGTGGTGGATTTAATTTGTGTTATATATATATATACATTCCTTAATTTATGAGTATTGTTGTGTAGCTCTACGTGGTGCGGCTACATTAAAGGCTAGAACATTGAAGGAAGTATGGAACATAGCAGCAGTAATTCCTGTTGATAAAGGGATGGGTAGTGGCAATGGTGGTGGTAGCAATGGTAGTTCAAGTGGCGAGTTAATCCCCGAAGAGAATTTTCTTGGAATTTGCAGCAGGGAATTACTCGCACGGGGTGGTGAGCTCCTCAAACGTACACGCAAAGGTATAAATTCAATCTCTTGAATATACTAATTAATCATTCTTAAGCGATGGAGTTTCGTCTTTTTTTCCGTTTTTAATAGTTCTTTGTGTAATGCTTATTGCAGGTGACCTGCATTGGAAGATAGTATCTGTATATATAAACAGGACAGGACAGGTAAGGCATCCTTTTTCAATAATTGTATAATAAATAGTCTTTTAAGATCAAATAGTTTTCTTTGTGACAATGATTCTATGATCACAGTAGAAACTTCTTGCTGAAAATTGATGTGATGAAAAGTTAAAGTTATCGCATAATCGAAACAAAAGAATCTACTTTCTTACTGCTGATTTTTAACTTGGAGGTTTCTTTTTTGCAGGTGATGCTAAAAATGAAGAGTAGGCATGTTGCTGGGACCATAACAAAAAAGAAAAAGAGTAAGTTTTTGCTTTGCTTTTTTGTCTTTCTTCCTCTTTCTCATGATGTGAACACAATTGGATTGTGGGTCTTTCCTTCTATTTTTGGGGATTTGAGAAAGCAACAAATTCCACAACTTTGATCAATGAAAAAAGATTGATAAAGTTGTCATCTTTATCATAATAGTTTGTAATGTAGTGTAGTGTAGTGTTCTTTAGCCTTTTCCTTTTTGAATTTTTTTGTAGATTTGGTGCTGGAAGTCATGAAAGATATTCCGGCTTGGCCAGGGCGCCACTTGCTTCCGGGTAGTGACAACTTCAAATACTTCGCGTTGAAGACTGTTCTACGAGGGGTCGTTGAGTTCGAATGTAGAGATCAGAGAGAGTATGATCTATGGACTCAAGGTGTTTCAAGGTTGCTAAGTATTGCTGCAGAAAAAAACAGTAGACATAAATTTTGATGTTTTTTTTCGAGTGTAGAAACTTGCATAATGAGTAAGTTTGATTTAGTAAGGGGTTTATGGTTTTTTGCCTCTTTTGATGGGATTTTAGACTAACAAAATGCTGCTATGATATTGGATGGGGTGTTCTTTGTTTTTTTTACTTGTGGAAGTATTTCTATTGTAAAAATGAAATTAAAAGTATATGTTATCCAAATGGGGTCCTGCTTATTTTACTTTTGAAGAATATTATTTTGTGCTTATGTTATGGTCTTTGTTGTATTTCATTTTGTTAAGGATAAAGTAAAGTGAAATAAAGAAAAGATGGAAAACCATGTGATCAATGTCCTTTATTCTTTTATATATATTTTGTGGGGAAAAGGAAAGTGGTATCTTGGACTGTGGCACAGTCAAAAAGAGAAAAAAAGATCCAATATTTGAGTATAATATAGTGGGATATAAAGACTTGTCTGTGATTTTATGGCACTTAATCAAATATTTGGACTTAAGTTTTTATACCTTTGTTTGTTATTGAAGCTCACATCAAGGTTTCTTTTTAGATAGATACACTTTGATTTTGTCTTGATCTATAGTAAATTCTTTTGTTTCCATTTGGAGGCACATCTTTAGTAAGAATAATATTTTTTATTCTCCGAGAAAGAGATAAATCTTGGCTTTAACTCAATTCTAAAAATTAACTTATGAAAAAAGAATTGCTCAAGCTATATTATTCGATGAAATATAACTTTTTTCTTTTTACATTTGATACAACACTCTTCAATGTCTCACCTCATGTTTAGGGTCGAACATCTACAATTAGTAAAAAGGAATTAGGATGTAGTCTCTTGTACCATACAAAGAAATAAATATTGGCCTAATATAACCTAAAAGCTAGCTAATAGTAATTATGAAGAGTCTCTTATATCATACAAAGAAATAATTTTTGGCCTAATATAATGTAAAAGGTAGTTAATAAGGGAAGAATTGCTCAAGCCATATTACGGAGATGGTCCTCTTTTTCATACCACGTGACCTTTTCAATATTTTCTCTTGGCATAATATATAAATATGTTTAATTTGGCCTCGACTGATATCTATATTTAATGTCATGCAGTTTTGAATGTGTACAAACAGACAATTAAATTTATATAAAGTTGTATGAGTATACACACGCATGCTACATGACATAATATATGCAGGATACTGCAAATGACGCGAATTGTCATATAGGAGATCAAGAAGAATGTGCGTGTCTGCTTATTCAATTTTATAAAAAATTATATGTTTAATTGTACACACCCAAAACTAATGAACATAAATGATAAATAAGGCCTAAATGACACATTCATATATACCTTTTCTCTTTTTGATTCTACTTCAACATTTAAATTATTAACTTAAAGAAAAAGAAAAGTGCAATCAAGTTACCAATTGAAAAAAAAAAAGTCACATATGGTAAGGATAAATCTCAGACCATAGGATATCTTCCAGTTTGCTAAATAGAAAAATTATAAAACTCTATACACAAGAAAATTATAACAAATATTCTCTCAAAAACATATTTTTTTCCAAGCAAATTGGAGTAATTATTTTTATTCACCAGAGATTCCAAGAAGAGCTAAGAAGAGGTTAACGATGTCTCCGAAAAGACAAATTGCTGCAATGACATATTCATCGTACGTGAAGTTCCTGATTAAGTTATTCGTATCGTATACTAGATATGCTGAGAATAGTAATGCTGCCAGACAACTATATACCACTCGTGCTTCACGTCCTAGATCGAGAACAAACTGTTGCATTTTGGGAAAAAAAATATGTTAGGGGAAAAAAAGGTATGAAAATATACGTATCCGAACAAACATATACATACGTGTATACATATACGTATACGTACCTGCATTAGAATAAACATAAATAGGACTATTGAGGCACAAAATAAGAATGGGCCCAAAAAGCTGAAGTCTTTGCCTCTACTTGCAGCCCAAAATGTGTATAAGGTAAGGCTAACAGTTATAAGAACTGTTAGCCCAGCAGCAATCAAGATAGTTTCCCCTGTAAATAAATAAACAAAAACATTACATAAATGATGGGTTTCATAATCGAACGTGTAAAAGGATTCAATGAATTCGAAAGATGTAACGGGTCGTTTGAGGTGAAAATCTCAAAATCATTACTCATATCTAATTGTCAGTCTCAATTATTCTTTTATTTTTGCGTAAAGTTAATATTCATATCTATTTTTCACTTATGCTACGAGCATATTTACCAAAAAAATATTTACATTTTCATCAAAGACTATTCTCCTTGTAATATTTATATGAAATAATTTAAGTACTTCTAATGGTTATAAAAAAACAGCCACCAAAGGTGTGATGGGGTAGTAATACTAATACCCCTCCATCCTTAACCAAATGTTACACGTTTAAGCATTGAGAACGGGTCACTTTTGTTTGGTAATGCTTTACCCTTTAAAATGAGACTTCCGAACAATCCATGGATTAATCAGACTCCAAAACAGGTACATAACATCGGGTGAAAACCAAAAGAAAAAAAAAATGAATGTAGATCTATTGTGTATTTGCGTAATAAAATTTTCACATTATGCATTTTATGCGACAATCAATTAATAATATTGTTGTCCAAAATATATAATTAAGGAAATACAACAATAATATATTCAATCCAAGGATGATGGTATACACAACTTTACTTTACCTTACGAAAATAAATATGTTGTTTTTACGTTAGACCTTTGACTCAAGATATATACTTAAAGAAATGACATAAGATTTTTCATACTGTGAATGTAACTAAACGTATTATAGCAGATTTAGAAAATATTACCGGCTCTTAAAGCGCAGGCTGCTCCAACAACACATGCTAGACACAAGGTGAAGACTCCCATAAGAAGATAGTTCCATGGATGTTTTTTTCCATAGCGACCCATCAAGAAGATAACTGCAAATTTTATAACAAAAATAAAATAAATCAAAATGATTAGTATAACATTTGAATTAAATCATGAACTTTGAATTGCATTTGTCTAACTTTGTTTTATACTTCATTAGTTTCAATTTATATATATTGCTTTCTCTCTTGATTTGGTTCAGAAAAAAAAAAACGTTATTTTCTATGTTAATAGGACATTCTTTTACCGTAATACTAATACCTCACATAACATATTTAAAACTATAAAATTTAAATAACATATTTAAAACTATAAAATTTAAATAACATTTAGGTACATTAAAAGAGTTCTACTCTTTCACAAACAATATGTTATGGTAACCTGCTTCATGTCTTTGGTACCCCAATTCAATATGTTGGGAAAGCCATCACTGCTGAAGCAATTGCAATTCGTATGGCGCTGGAGAATGCTAGAGAAAAGAGATGGACAAAGGTGCAAATCTTATCAGATGCAAAAAATGTGATGGATATGGTACTACAAAGAACTATAGTCTCATTGGAGATAGAGACTACTTGTGAAGACATTTGGAACCTTATGAATTGCTTTGAAGTGGTCAATATGACGCATATTCCAAGGTCTTGAAATTTAGTAGCACATAACCTTTTTATGCATTAATATAACTAGTGTGTTGGTTGTCAAAAAAAAAAAAACTAAAGTAAATATTCAGCGAACAAAGATTATATCTCAAGTTATAAATAAAAATAAAATAATCAGCCCCCCACCCCCACCTCCTCATAATTAACGTTTCTAAAAAAAAACGATAAATAATTTGAGTCAAATAGAACAATAGAAGTAACAACAAACGAGAATAAGGTAAGAGTGTTTTACGTATAAAAGCGATGACAAGAAGAACAATGACGGTGACTCTGCCAAGAATGGTTCTCATGTAATGTTTGACGGCCGGAGTGAAAAACATGACGGTGGCGATCACGGCGGTGAAAAAAAGTTGTGTACAGACTATAGAATAAACTTTTCTGATAAATGCCCATCTCATCTGAGGATCTTCCATCTGCCCCGGATATATTTGGCCGCCATTAACGCCACCCTTGTTACCGGACTCAATGTCCGCACCACCTTGCTTGAACATCTTGTCACGTTTTGCTTCTCGAGATATCTGATCAAAAATAAAATTTGAATTTATTGTAGGAGGAATAGAGTCTTGAATTATATATAGTATGTATTCACAAAGAAAGAAACATAAATAAGGAAAATTAAGTTTGTATTTGGTCATAAATCAAATTTATTTTCAAATATATATTTGGTCATAATTCATGAAAATTGATCAGATTTTGAAGATTTAGTATTAAATTTATTTTTAATCATAAAACTTGAATAGATTTTAAAAATCTAATTTTCAAGTTTTCAAAAAACTAACTCAAATCAGTTTTTGAGACTTGCGCATACAAGACTTCATTTTTTTAAAGTAATTATATTGTACGTCTAAACATAATTTTGAATTCCTAAAATTGGAACCTTAAAAACTCAATTTTCATATAACAAAACGAAAGCTAAAATTATTCAATTTCACAAAATTTAAGACATCTATTGTAGCCTTTTATTTTATATCAAATGTTGTAGTTACATCTTTAAATTATAAATTTACCTTTAGGGGTGGTAGAAAAAATATGCTTAATCAGATATCAGATCAACCCCGAAAAGGGGATGAAATGATATGGGGATAATGGTGTTATTTTGACGCAGATAACAATTGTTTTTGAATGTGAAGAAGATATTGGATTTAGATGAAATATGGAGGAAGAAGAAGAAGAAAGATATTAATGAGAGCAAAAATTATTCTTGGACTTCTTTTTTACTTTCTTTTTGTAATTGTTATTAAAAAAAAATGGAAATGAGAGGTTGGGAATTAATTTTGCATGCATATATGATTATTCTGCGGTTGGCGGTAACATGGAAGATAGTACGTTCAAATTTTCAATTTTTGTGTTCTAATAATGAAAATATCGAATGGTTGTTATATATTATCTTTAACCAATTGTGCTTCGTTTCGATTGGATTATATCCGTATAAATCATCCATGTATATTAATGTATCTTTTATATATCATGTATATTTATTTATAAAAATTGTGTTACATATATTTACTCATATTCGCAATATAAATCTTGAGTTTTGCTACGTTGATTTCAGCTATAAATTTTTTTCACTCGAAATCAATCTTTCTTAAATTTAGTATACCGTCAAATTTAGGTGTTTTTAACAAATCTTTATCACCTCATTATGAAAATACTAATAAAATAGAAAATTATGTAGAGTAGTAAATATTTAGCCTATATTAGGTACTATAGTAATAGTTTATGAAAATTGTAATTCACGGCTACAGTTTTCTTAATTCTTGTTATTCGCCTGATTTGTATTATTCGCTTGATTTATATAAATTCAGAATTTGAATAATTCGGTTCCTGATTGTATAAATTCAGAAACTTTATATGCTTACCCTAGCTATTTGTATATGATTTATGAAAAATTCATAATAAATTACCCTTTTTGTGTATTGGCAAGAAAAATATACAAACGGAGTTCTGGAAAAATTTCTAATGTATAAATACATAATTTACATATACTTATCCTATTTGTAAATTCGCAAGCGAAATATACAAACCGCAACCTCCATAGTAAACGAAACTATAGCTATGAAGTGCAATTATCGAAAGTCGAAACTATAACTATGGAGCCTTATTTTGTTTGTTATGTTTGTTATTGGTGAATTTTTCTCTACAATAGTCCTGACTGCCCATTAGGCCCAAATACATTGAGCCCACATATACGGGAAGGGCCCAACAAATTGGGTCATCCGCTTGATGGCTTTGCAGTTCTAAGAAAACATCAAACTTACAAATTGGTTAAAGATTAGTGTTAGAATTTATAAAGGTAACTAATAGAAATCTCACTAGTTTAGGAGTTAATTACTTTGATATATGTTAGTTTGTAATATTATGAATTTTATCAGAATTTGATGCATCTAGATACATGGTGTCACACCCCTTTTTCGGACGGCGAAAGGGTTTTTCCAATTTAATTGACAGTATTGATTAGAATTTATTTTTTTTTCAGAGTCGCCACTTGGAATTGAGTTATGGTGTTTCAAGTCACCTTTTATTTTTAATCCCTAACCAAAAGGAAATGACTCTTTATTATGGTCTGCGTACTAGAAATTCGGGTAATGAATTCTATTGACCGAGGGGAAGGTATTAGGCATCTCTCGAGTCTCATGGTTCTAGCATGGTCGCTTACTCGCTTTTATCAACTTATACTTGACTTAAATTATTTTTTGGATATATTACTATTGGCCATGATTTGCTAACATTTTTTACTGTTGAACTTTTATAGGTCTCAGCCTAGATGCGTAACTGCATTTTTGGTCTTGACATTTAGAGGCATAACTGTCTTCTTTGCATCGCACTTAACAATTTTTGTCTAGAAGTCTCTACTTTAGATTAATGAAAGTTAATTGTATTATTGGACAAGGTGTGTCACCGCATCCTTGAGTTTCTTTTAATGTCTAAAAAAAAGATGTGTAAACACATTCTTAATCGAAACAAATATTTTAACGGGTCATACATCCTAATATTTATCTATTGTTAGAAAGCTTAAACGTATTATTAGTGATTAAATTACTTTTTTACTATTGATATTCATGAACACTATTAAAATAATAAAAAGTCTAAAATCTTAAACAAATAAAAGTTATTTCATATTCAAATTCATATAGATGCATTTACATGTTAAGTATACTTACAAGTTATGACAAAAGACATTAAAAATAAAAAAAAATAAAAAGGAGTATAACTCTTCATCTCTTAATTTTTCTAAAATAAACATCTTTAATTTTAGTTAATTTGACTAAACAAACTATTAGAATATAATTCTTTCAGGCATGGGGTTAATTTTGGTTTTATACAAGAGGTACTTAATTGATAGTAACCTACGATACAAATGAAAGGTAACGCAGAATAAAACAAATAGGAAAGGTTTCAATATTAGTGTCAAAATTAAACACTCATAAAATTTAAGCAACTTCAAAACATTGGAATCAAGTATTATATGATCTTGAAAATGAAACTATACAATAAAAATTAAATAATACCTTTTGTGAAAATCAATCCACGAAAAGAAAATAATCCAAATAAAAAACCACGAACTCGAAACCACGAAAACAAACCTCAAACTCAATATTTGTTTGTGAGTGGAAAAAGATATAAGATGAGAATGCTTTTCTTTTTCTTGTCCCTGTCTAGTTGGTGTTTTTGTACGTCTGTGTATTGCTATTGTAGTATCAATTTTTCTTCTTTTTCGTGTTGATGTGTGTTGGTTGTACTAATAGGGGTGTGTTGCTGTGTTGTGTGTATGTATGTTGATAGGGAGTGGTGAGTGGAGTGGGGTGTGTGGGGTAGTGGAGAAGTAAGTGGGGTGAGGGTAGGTGCAGTGGCGGAGCTAGAATTTTTAATAAGAGGTTCAAAATTTGAAGAAGTACACCACGAACTAATCGAAGGGGGTTCGACATCTACTGTATATACATAAAAAATAATGTTAACCATGTATAAATAGTAATATTTTCTGCCAAAGAGGGTTCGGATGAACCCCCTAACTCTATGCTAGCTCCGCCCCTGCGTAGGTGTAGTGGGGTAGTGTGGGTAGTTTAGGTTTTTTTTTTTAGATTAGATATATATTATAAAAATCCATAATAATAAAAATATTAATTAATTATTTTGAATTAATAAAATATAAAAAAAGTCAAATAGTTAGTTTTAAAATATAATTAAGAAATACTAGTTTATTCATTAGAATCTAAATTAAAAGAAAACATATATTTTTTTGTAGTTTTCAAATCTTTTAAAATAAACTTACTAAAATACAATAAAAAGTACAATCTTTAATGTAGACCTAGGAGAAATATTTTAACGAATAAAAATAGTGTAAAACCCTATGTTTGATAAAAAATTACATGTCTATACATGGGGTCAAAATTAAATATAATCTTTTTCAAATACATTGTATTCAAGTGGACTCACATATCTGGATTATATATTTAATGTTTGCCAAATATATTTGCCAATCAATAACAAATTATATTGGTCAAACATTAGTTACCAAATTTATTTATGGCAAATATTTAGTTAACTCTAGTACCCATTGTTACAACTCCCCCAAGTACAAAAAAAAAACACAAAAAACTATGGGAACACATGACTAATAAGGTGGGAGCAAAACAAGGGCCAAAATAATCAACTTTATATCAAAGCTATCAAGAAAATAACATAAGTAGTAGATTTTAGATCCTAAAATACACACAAAAAAACATAACAACAAATTCATCCATGGTGATAACTTACTCTTCTTCCCCTACTACATCCACAACAATTTTTGACATTGGAAATTATTCAACTAAGTTATTGAATATTGAGCCACAATCATACATTAATTCTTCTTTTCCTCCTCCTCCTCCAAAGCCACTCTTGATTTCTACTCCATTACAAGGAGGAAATTTTCCAGTAATTTTATTCCTTCATGGTTATCTTCTTTACAATTACTTTTACTCTCAGCTTATCCAACATATCTCTTCTCATGGCTTCATTGTTGTTGCTCCTCAGGTTTGTTATTTTCTCTCACATTTTTGTTGTCATTTCATTGATGTTCTACAAGAATTATAATTCTGAATAATTAGAGATATTCTCTTCTTCTTTTTTGGATAACCGTGGAGTCTGAGCTAACTTGCACCTTAGACTAATTTCATTGGTACCTACAATCAAAGATATCAGATAACTCTGTCCAACAATGCTTGGACAGTCGGAAAGAATTCTTAATAATTTGGGATTTTTTTTTTGCATGTGTGGATAATTGTGGAACCACAATTTTAGTGGTATCTACTGATAAAAGTATCAGATAACTCTGTTTCTTAATAATTTGGGATATTAATTCCTCTTCCTTTGCCACTAATTTCCTGATAATTTGATGCAAGTTCTTCAGATAGCATTGCTTGACAAATCATGTGATACATTTGCAATTATCTCCGTAAAAAAATGTAATCGAGAGACGAAAAATATATATTAGTTGTTGATGGATACTCAATGCTGTTATGCAATATGAAACACTAGTTTGATTTGGAAAGATGATAACTTGTTGTAACAGATTGTCTGTCTTATTTTCCAGCTGATTAGTTTCGCTTATTGCAGACAATTACTTGTAGTTACATTTTTGGCATTTGATAATGTAAAAGCTTTTTACACTATGGATGTATAGAAGTTGTTAAACTTATTTGTAATATGCATGTGATTCTGATTCTTTGCTCTCATTTCGATATTTCATTTGCATACATTACTAGTTGTATTTGGTGGAAGGAGCAGATACAACTAAGGATATAAAATCTACTGCTGAAATATCAAACTGGTTATCTGAAGGATTATATCATTATCTTCCCTCTCAAGTTGAGCCAAACTTGAAAAAGCTCGCGTTAGCTGGCCATAGTCGCGGGGGGAAAGCTGCATTTGGACTAGCTCTTGGTAAAGTTGCTAATGTTACTACTAATCTAAAATTCTCAGCCTTGATAGGCATTGATCCTGTTGATGGTTTGGATAAAGGAATCCAGACCACGCCACCCGTCCTCACATACATTCCTCAGTCTTTCAATCTAGATATGGCGGTTTTGGTAATTGGCTCGGGTTTAGGAGAAGTAAAAAGGAATCCTCTGTTTCCTGCTTGTGCTCCGAATGGAGTAAATCATCGCGATTTCTACAATGAATGTTGTAGGCCAGTGTGTTATGTTGTAGCAAAGGATTATGGACATGTTGATATGCTAGACGACGAAACGAAAGGGGTAAGAGGTAAGGTAACTTATTGTTTGTGCAAGAATGGTAAATCTAGAGAGCCTATGAGGAGGTTTGTTGGAGGACTTGTGGTTGCTTTCTTGGAGGATTATTTGAAAGGGAATTCAAGTGATTTAATGGCTATTAAAGATGGATATGTTACATTACCTGTAGAGCTTCAAGATATTGATTTTCGTGTGTAGTTATTGTGTGATTTTGATTATGAAGAAATAAATCCAAGAGCTCAACTATCTTTTTTTTAAATCTCGTGATGTCTAGGCCAGCTTGGATGTATCTCGACTAATTCTATGGATACCTGCTAGCTATCTCACACCAGCACATGTTTCTCATTATTATATTATCTTGAATAGTCATTTCTAATTATATTTTCATCATGCAACAAATTAATGGTCTAGTTAGATCATATTAAGCCATAGAGAAATTGATCCTGTTTATATCATTTATGTCCCTATGAGATAGCTATTCTATACTAGATGAAGAAGGTATTGACGAAGGACAGTCCAGTGCACAAAGCATGATCAGGAAAAGGGCCGTATTGAAGGAGTGTGACATAGCTAGACTATTCAAATACAAATATTAGTGGTTGTTTCCAGTCAACTTTGTGTTCTTCCCTTGGCGGAGCCAGAATGAAGGGTGTCCAGTGCTCTTTTTAAGAAGTGAAAATAAGAGTTGCTGCTACTAATGAGATTTGAATACACGAGCACTTTATTTATCATTATACTTGTATGCACAAATTACAATATAACTTTTCGACTCCGTACACAAGAAAACTTGAACCAAGACCCCTCATTGGTTGCTTAAAGCCCTCAACTAATTTCCATTTGACTGAGGCTATTTTCGTCTTTTCCTATCCCTCAATCAGTCGAGGGCATTCTGGTACTTTCCACTAAATTCAGATTAGGGTTTTTCTGAGCCGATTAGCTGCTCTCACACTCTATATATATATATTCCGCTACCTCTATTTTTTCTTTCAGACTCCATTGCCGCCTCCGTTTAGCGAAAACTCTGAGTTACCGAATTCATATTATTTTTTTCTTTTCTTTTATGATTGTAGTAGGATCATTTCGATTAGTTATATTTTGCGTTTTTTCTGATCTGATTTTGAATCTCTAAATCTAGTATATTTGAGGCTGTGATGATGAATAATTATACCATCAAACTTTGAAAGTTTATATATTAAACTTGTTGATTCAAATACAATTCTCTGATGCCTCTTTCTTAGAATTAACAACTGCTGAAAACATCATTATTTTTGTTTAATTATGATGAAAAGGCAATAAATTAGAGTCTCTGATGCGCTTTGTTGATAGTGTAATCAGCGCTGTACGTTGCCGATAATGAAATTTGGGGCGGAGATTATGGCACTATCATTCAATTTCTCAGATGCATTGTGCATTCAGATGCCTCTACACTTCTATAATTTTCATTGCTTTTATGATGAATGTTCATATTCTAACTTTTCAATCACCCTCGAACTTTTATTTTTGCGGGATTTTTTTATTTTTCAAAGTCAGTAATTTTTTTTTTTTAATTTAACATCAATGCTTGATTTTTTTTTTTATATTGCTCTTTTCTTTAATAAAATTTGATAAAAATTCACTACTTAAATAAGTTATATTTATTATTAAATTATGTTTATGTTAACTATTTTTTTTTTGGCGCATCAAAAACTTCACAAATGTGTTAATATTCAACTTTAAATAAAAAAAGGATAAAAGATAAAAAAAATGCGCTTAAATTATGTGAAAGGATTAAAAATGTCATTCGTTTATAGTTTGGTGCTTAAACTATGTGAAAGGATTAAAAATGTCATTCGTTTATAGTTTGGTGCTTAAACTATGTGAAAGGATTAAAAATGTCATCCGTTTGTAGTTTGATCCAAAAATATTTTTGTGTTAATATTTTGATCCAAAAATATCTTAAAATGCTCATTTTCTAAATAAATATATTATTTATTTTCTTTTAACACATTTTTTTTAATAATATTTTTTAAAATTATCAAATGTTTATCTTATTTCAATTCAGAAAAAAAAAATGAAAGTATCTATTATTTTATAATATAATTATTTTTTATTGTAATATAAGGATAAATTAATTATGGATATACTATGATCTTACATATGACATATATTATTTGTCCAAAGGGTATATAAAGTTATTCTATTTTAATTGATAAAATGAAATTAAAAAGAAAAAAAATTCCTACATTTTTATTTGTTAAAGTGATTTTAAAAAGAAAGAAAACAAGAACAATGTTTTATATTAATTCGGATGTGTTTAAAAAAGTAAAATATTCATTAAAATAGCATTTTTGACCCATTTAGTAACTATACAGTTTAAGAACATTTTGACTCTTCTCCCAATAAAAAATATTACTCCCTCCGTCCCATTTTATGTGAGATACTTTGACTTGACACGGAGTTTAAGAAAGAAAAGAAAACTTTTAAAACTTGTGGTCCAAAATGAATGATAGAAATTTGTGTAACTGTAAATCATTTCATTAAGGGTAAAATAGACATTTTATAGTCAAATTGTTACTTAATATAGAAATATGTAATTCTTTTTGGACTGACTAAAAAGGAAAGTAAATCACATAAATTGGGACAGAGGGAGTAACAATTACAAGTCATCAAATTCAAAATATAAATTTAAATATGAGTCATCCTCGTCCACCCGAAACAACACTTTGACAATTTTGCTACCATTGAACTTGAACGGTTGAACCTAATCGAAAGATCAACTTGAACACTTAGCCAATTTTGTTACCATTGACTTGAACGGCTGAACCTAATAAAAAGATCAAATTAAAATTTAAAATTTAATATATGTCATATGTTCAAAATCAAATAAAATATTAAAAATTGAAATTCACCATTAGGCATTACTCCCTCTATTTCATATTAATTATAAGGCCAAACACATATAGAGCCACTTTAACTTGTCCACATTTTTCATTTTGACACTTTATCTTAGCTTTGTTGCATTTTAACCCTTGAACTCCATTTTTTATGTTCCATATTAACACAAAATACTATTTTTATGATTTATTTATTTTTATATATATTCTTCAATTGCAACTTCTTATTTTAAATCGACATGTGTCATTTAATTTTAGTTAAAAAATAACAAAAAATAATTCTTTTTAAAAAATAATAATTTCTTTTTAAGAGTGTTATGTATTTTTGTGTGAAAAATAACCGACGAAATTGTGTTGGTTTTCTTTCTTTAAAATCACCGATAACCTAACAAAGTCAGTCGAGTTTTAACATTGTTTAGTAGTGTTATTAGCAATGAACAAGAGTCCTTTTTTAGTAGTGTTATTAACAAAGTCAGTCGAGTCTTTTTGAAGATGAGTTTTTTTATTCGTATTGATTTATATTAAAAATTAAAAGTGAGTATTTGCGTTAAATTTAGATAGCCTAGATGATAAGAAAAAATAAATAAGTAGTGTTATTTAATTTAATTGAATGTTTAAGAAGGAATATCAAAGAACTTTCGTCAATTTATTTTCATGCAAAAATACAGAGAAATATCAAAAAGTAATATTATTGTTTGAAAATTTTTATGTTCGTTCGCGAATGTTTAATTCTTTTAATTAACAGGCACACATCTATTTTTTTAAAAATAAGAAATTGTAATTGAAGAACATAAATAAAAACAAATCATAAAAATTAGTATAAGTGTTTAAATGGTACAAAAAAATGGAGTTTAAGGGTTAAAATGAAACAAGGCTAAGTTGGAGAGCCAAAATGAAAAATAAGGGCAAGTTTGAGGGGCTGTATATGTGTTTGGCCTAATTAAAAAGATCAAATTAAAATTTAAAATTTAATATATATCATATGTTCAAAACCAAATAAAATATTAAAAATTGAAATTCACCATTAGGCATCACTCCCTCTATTTCATATAAATTGAATTTTTGAGATGTTTCACACCCTTTAAAAAAAGTAAACTAAGACATAAATTGAACATAGTTTTCCATTTTTACCCTTATTAATTATTGTCAAATTTATTGAAGTCATCACATTGAAAATCCAAATGAAGAGTAAAATTGGAAGAATACTTTAAAAATAGTTTTAAAGATTGAACAATTAAGTTAATTTAAAAAATGTAAAATGTCTCAAAAATTTAATTAATATGAAATGGAGGGAGTAAAACACTAAAGACATAAATAAGTAAATTAGTTTTACACTAAAATATACAACAAGTATGAAATCTTACAAACTTCAAGTTTCTCAAGATATTCCAAACTTTCTTTCACACCTATAGAATGAGTTTGTTTTCTAAGTCAATCTATAGCACAAATAAGAGATTGCACACATTTAGGAATCAAATAACTTTTAAATCGATCAAGAATACGATCATCAATATTAAAAGCACATTTCGATGTCGCACTATAAATTAATGTATCTCTCCAACTCTGACTTAGCACCTCCATTTCCACATTTTTTCTTTTGTTTCTTCAAGTGAAACTTAGTTATCAAAGATTTTGTTCTCACACTTTGAGAACTAGGATGTATCAGATATATCATGAGATGAAGTGGATCTAGGTGGAGATGATTGAGAATATCTTGAATATTTTTTTAAATACTCTCCAAACATAGCATTCATATAAATATTCACTTATTTATCTACTCTCTTTTTTTCTATTTCCCCCCAAATAGCTCTTCAAGTCCAAAACTAACATATATATATGTCAGACCGCAACTAAACATATTAAAATATAATTTTTAACAAGAAATTAAAATCATAAATATGCCAATTAAACTATCCAATATACCTTTTTATGATTTGCTTCATAGCTGTGAAATTTAGGTTTGATTTGGGTATCAACTTCCAACCTACATATCCTTCAACATTAGAATCATTGGTTGCATAGTCTAAAGAATCTTCACATTACTTTTTTTAATTGCTTTGATTTTTTCTCTTTTGTCACGTGGCATATTTAACTTCATGGTAATAATAGTACTTTCAATAAAACCAAATATACTATATTCCTTGAAATCTCTATAATAAGAGTTTTAGAATTTAAATATACCACTCAGAAACACATTCACTGCACTAACAAGAAAGAAATCAACATTAAATGGCTTACTCCTTCCCCTTGATATAACAAACTCAATGTTGATGATGCTTTTCATATAATATAATATTCTATATAATATTTTGTAACTATTCTATATAATAATATAATATCTTATTAACCAAAAAAATTATATATATCAATTATTAGTAATAATTTCTTTGCACTTTAAACATGTAATTCATTTGTTAATAATACATGAAACGAAGGGACATGCTCTCCTATGAAAAGCATATAACTATAACATATTTTGGCACAAATTGAAGATTTAACATATCATCAAATTAGCAACATGCCTCGAACAACGAATGCACAACACAAATAACTCGCAACTAACAAATAGCGATAGATTTTATTGTTTAGCTACCATTAACGGGACAAGCTAGTAATTTATTTTTTTAGGAGTTACTCTTAATACATCTGCAACAAGCTGTGCAAAATCAGCATACTCATTACATTTATCGTTCAAAATCGATGACATTTTCACACAATCTTCATCTTGACAATCCAAAATTTTGTCAGCAGAATACAAAATTGCAACAGCTGCAACGAAAGTCGTGCCTGCAGACAAACTTTGATTTGCATTTGGGATAATTGCTTTTACTACCAAATTATAGTCTTTATAGCAAACTTGAAGACATTGGTTGGAATTATTTGGTTTGGTAGAAGTTTGATTATCTATCAATCCCTTTACGTAGACAAGATTGTGAGAGGCCGATCTAGGGCCGCTCCAATCATGATATACGCTAGACCTTTGGCATCGGTGTTATTGGTGTACTCGCTTGAATTATAAAGAGTTTGAGAACATAAGGTAATGTTTCGAGTCTGGGCGCACACATTGGATACTAAATCGGCGGATGTGTATTGAATGAAAATAAGAAAAAATGTTGCCCATAGTGTATAGGTCATTTTTTTTTGTTCTTGTTCAAATTTGATTTTTTTTAAAAAATTTGTGCTAGGAAAAAAAAGATGTAGATCCATCCTTTTATTATGATTATTGGAAAATCTAGGATCAGATTTCATTTTAGGTATGTATAATAAATATATGTATCAAATTGGTTAAAAGTTCTAAATGCTTACTATTTTGACAGAATCTTTTATTTCTTGTTTATAAGGAAAAAGAATAAATAATTTTAATTAATTCCAATCAGATTTTATTTGAAAGATCTACAACTGGGATTTGTTAATTACTTCTTCGGTTTATTTTTACCTGTCATATTTGAATTTGACACGTTTATTAATAAAATAATATTTAACATGACTATTTTACTAAACTATCTCTGTTAATTGATTTTTATAGTATTAGTTTTTGAAATATAATTTAAGGAATAAATAATTACTGTTAAGAATAAAACATGAGAAAAAAATAATTATCTTTTCTTAATAAGTTAAAAATAAAAAATAAAAAAATTAAAATAGTAGAAAAAAGCAGGGAGTAAATTATTTCCAATTATACCAATGAATCAATTGTATAACCTAATGAATCAGGGAAATGATGATAAGAAACGATACTATCTCATAAGAAAAACACAAGACACAGGTGTCCGTGCTAACACATATTCAATATCTTATAATTTTTTTATTTTAATTTATGTGATAAGTAGAATTTAGAAAGTTGATTAAATTTTACTTTGAGATACTTAAATTGTTAATTACTTTTTATCTTTGTAAATTTAATGTGAAGAGGTCCATAATTAAAGTATTTTTCATCATCAATCATTGAATATTTACTCATACAAGATATAAACAAATATTACCAACATTCAAAATAATAAAGCAATAAATAAAGAACATGAATTTAAAACAAAAAGTCATAACTAAAATGGATTCCATAATTTCGAAAATATTATACACTAATTAAATTAAGGCTTTAAGTCATACACAACCACTTAAAGTTGTCCGCATATTTCACTTGAACACCTCAACTAAGCCTTGTACCTATTGAAGGCCTCTAGTACTTAGGATTGATACCTATTTGACATTTTTTGGACAATCAGCCAAAAATATTAAGTCTGTGAGATACACTCGCTATGACATGACACTATGACGAATTAAATAATGACATGTGTCAATTGGACCCAAAAAAAATTATTTAAAAATATAATTCAATATGAGTGAATTTTTTTTTAAATAATAAAAAATAAAATAAATTTTGTAACACAATTCCCCCACCCCACCAAATCTTTTCCCTGCTACCCATGACCATCCCCCCACCGACTCTTTTTTATTTTCTGTTCTTCTTTACCATAGATTAACAATGGCAAATCGTTTAGATTCAAAAAAAAAAAACTTTAAAAGTTACCATTGTTACCAACCACCCAAGTTCTTCCCTGCTACCTATCAGAACACTATTCTCCTTTTTATTTTTTTTCTAATCTTCGAAATCAACAATGGCAAATATAAATTCTCATTTTCCCTTCCACCAGAGCCGGTGTCGGCACCGGCGACGCCAGCAAACCATCGCTCTACCTCTTTCTTCTCTTTCATTGGCGTCGGCAGTACAAAATGCACCATTGCTATCCACTCAAGCTAAATATTCATTCTCTTTCATTTTGATAGCATGAAAATCTTTTACTCATTGCCTTCATCTTCTATCCATTAGCAACTATTTATTAGAATTGGAACAAATAATAACAAACTTTTGCAAAAAAAAAGCAATTTATATTTTTTTCATGTAATAAATTGAGTTTCATCGAGATATTTGAGACGTAAATTAACATAAATAAAAGGAAAATAAGAAGAAGAATGGCAGAGGGTGAGATAAAGAGAGAGGTGGAGGGGTGGGGTGTGCGCATGTGTGTAAGAAAAATGATGAAAATGGTGGAATAATAGATGCAGGGATGGGGAAGAAGACGACTGCTCCTTTTTTTTTTGTTAATTTTTTTTTTATTATTAATTTAGGTGCATAAGTAAGGGGGAAAAAAGAAAATATATTATTTTTTAATAACTCAACGCGCTCAAAAAAAGTGAACTACACCTTTTTTGCCATGTCAGCATTTTGTATCTAATATGATTGACTTTTGAACAAATAAGGTGTTCAATTGACACAGGGATAAGTTGGAGTGTCTAAGTCAATTATGCGAACAACTTTAGAACAAAAAAAATCATAACTAAAACAGATTCTGTAATTTTAAAAAAATTATACAGTAATTAGATTAAAATAAAACAAAAAAATTAAACTTTTAATCGTGCCCACTTGAGCTCAACTCTCTCTTATATAGTAAGAAAATTTTAAAAGGAGGATGAAGCAGAAATTAGTTGTGTGGGTAGAATTATGTATTTAAAAGGCTGCCATTTTAGTATGTTCAATGAAAGAATGAATCTTGCTTATAATCACTACATGGCCACCACCACACAGAACACAGGTTTTCAGAAAGAAGAAAATTCTTTTCCAAGAAAATACAAATGCAAAGAGAAAATAAATCGTCCGATGCTTGATTGTTGATTAGAATTATATATGTATTAATAAGATATAATATATAAATAAACACGCAAATCTAATTTCAGCTACCAAATAAACATTCTACCTTTGAATATATACATTAAAATTCCCTTCTCAAAATAAATTAGATTTTAGAATTTAGATGGTGACTAATACATCAATTCTCTACTTATATCAAGAGCTAAGTAGAGAATACCTTTATGATGATTAGCCGCCCTCACTCTCTATATATATTCATCTACCACATTTTTTCTCTTATACTCAATTGTCGTCTCTCTTAGATCATGATGTTTGTGTTGAAGAACAAGGAAGATGACGATTGGAACATGTCAAAGGAACAAGTCCAATGAAGTTGACTGATGTGTCTATAACAAGTGTTGATGTAAAAGGAAGCTGAGGATTGGAATATGTCAAAGGAACAAGTCCAACGAAGCTGACTAATGAGTTTATAACACTGTTGTTGAATTAGAATCGCACTAGGATTAGACTACTTATATTAATTAGGATTATATTACGACTAGGATTAGATTACTATTAGGATTATAGTACAACTAGGATTAGATTATTATTATTATTATTATTATTATTATTATTATAGTAATATGTATTGTAGTAGGACTCTAAGTATAGTTAACTTGGGACTTTACAATTTTCTCCTTATATAAGGAGTATGTACTTAACAATTTTAATCATCAATACAATCCTTGATTTCTCTAATCCTAGATGTGAGATTTCTACAGTTTGAATAAGTTTTTACGTATTTTGATTAATTTCGTGTGATTACTTCAATTTGTATCAATCCTAATTTTCTTATTTTACTTTTGATCTGATTTTGTGTCTCTAAATCTAGTATCTTTGAGACTGTGATGATGAATAATTATATCATCAAACTATGAAAGATTGAGTATTAAGCTTGTTGATTCAAATACAACTCTCTGATGCCTTTTTCTTAACATCAAAAGCTACTGAAAACTTCATTTTTTTTCTTCAATTGTACATATTGATGTATGTTTTTTTATGATAAAAAGACAATAAATTAGAGTCTCTGATGCGCTTTGTTGATAGCGTAATCAGCGCTGTACGTTGCCGATAATGAAATTTGGGGCGGCGTCTGGCACTATCATTCAATTTCTCAGATGCATTGTGCATTCAGATGCCTTTATACTTGAGTTAATATCTCAAAAGATCATTCAACTTTGAGAATTTATCTAGCAAAGTCATTGAATTTTATTTTGTATCAATAAAATCACTTAACTTTGAATTTTATATCAAAAAAATCACTTAGCTAAATTTTACATTAATAATCTAACATGCCAAAATAAAAAATTAGTTTTATGTCATATAAATATAAACCCCACAAATTAATAAAACTTCTAAAGGAATTTTAAGGGACAAACATTATTATAGATTTTTAATTCATATTGTCAGAAATTAACGAACAATTTTTTTTTATATTTAAAACGAACAATTTTTCTACCCTATTCGCGTTAATGGTGAAATTAAAACAGTTAAAATCTGCAACAATCTCAACTGCTATTATCTATAATTCCTCTGATTAATCACCAATTAACAACAATTGGACCGTTTTTTCCTTCATGAAAACACCTACCATGTAGTAAGTTTTAAATATATATTAATATTATAATACTTCTTATACTAATTAAGTTTTTCCGTTAAAAAATCCTTAATATTTTTTTTATAATTTTATTTATTTGTGGGGTGTATAGTTATATGGCATAAAAAGATATTTTATTTTGCTATATTAGATTATATAATTTTAAGGTAAAATTTAGTTGAGTGATTTTATTGATATATAAGTCTAAGTTGAGTGATTTTATTGATAAATAAGTCTTAGTTGAGTGATTTTATTGATACAAAACAAAGTCTAATGACTTTACTAAATAAATTCTCAAAGTTGAGTGACATTTTGAGATATTAACTCTCTATACTTCTATCTTTTAACTTTTTTTTTTTAATTTCATAGTGATTATCAAAGATACCAAAATATTTACTACAGTATTTTTATTATTAAAATTAAGATTAATTCATTTCCTCTTTCATAGTAATTATCAAAGATACTAAAATATTTACTACAAAATGTTTTTTATTTTTAAAATCAAGATTAATTCATTTAATTTTATCCTTAACATTTATTTTTATTTTTAAAAGGGAAAAGAGTAAAAAATGCCCTTATACTATGAGAAAAGATAAAAAATGTCATTCGTTTATACTTTGGTTCATTCATGCCCTTATTATTAGAAAAATGAGCCAAAAATGCCCTTAATGAAACAGAAGTAACAAAAGATTCTTAAATAATTTAATTAGTCTTAATTAACATTTTCACTTATTAAATTTTTAATTTTTAATTTTTCTACCCCTTCTCTTTTTATTTTTAACTCCATTATCTCACAAGATTTATCTCTTCCTCTCTTAATTGGGTGTAACTTTTTCTTCATGAATGATGATATCGAGTTAGCTCTCATTTCATTGTTTATGGAATGTGTCAAGGTTCTAATTTTTCATATAGATATATGAGCATATGTTGTTGTGGAATTGTAGTAGTATTCAGTTTCATATTGCGGACTCCTTCAAATTCAGAGATACATCATAGTAGTATTCAGTTTCATATCGCGGACTCCTTCAAATTCAGGGAGACGTCAGCTTGCTTGATGTAGAAAAAAATTCTTTTTCTTGTGAAATCTGTATATTTTTATGAAATTTTTTCAATTGTACCAATGAAGTTAAGTTAGAGAGTGTTAAACCAATATTTACTTAATCAATTGATGGCAGATTGAATATCATTTTTTTGTGATATTAACTTAAATTCTTTTACGAATGATGCGTTTTATTTTAACCAAAACATCCTAATTAATTCTACATTAAAATGTGATGAATTTAAATCTATAGATTTATATTTTATGAGAAACTTAATTGTCTTGCTTAAAAGGTTGGTAAAATCTTCACAATAATATACCCTAATAAGAACATAGTGTTCATCAGAACTAAAAGCAGGAGAATTTGATATGTAAATGATGAGAAGAAGAGTAAATAGAAGGAGGAGAATTTGATATGTAAATAGGAATGGCAATGGGGCGGGTTGGGGCAGATGTGGGACGGGTTAAAGCTTAACCCGTGAAATTGCAACCTGCCCCGCCTTTCCCCGCTTAATATTTTTTTTTTAACTCGCCCCACCCCACCCCTTTCTCCTATGCTTATGTTGTATCTTTTTTTTTTTCTTCTTTTCTTTATTATGTTATTTTGTTAAAATAGTACATAAAGATAACATTTAGCCAATTACAGTTAAACCAAATAACACAAATTTAACGGTTAATCCAAATTAACACAAACAGAACTAAAACCAAATTGCAAAATATGATTATAAAAGATCAATAATAAAGGAACTTGTTTGAAAACCTTAGAGGAAGTGAAAAGATGGTAACAAGTAAGAGCTTCATCTCTTAACAAATCTGAGATGGAAGTTAGAGAGAGCCGAGAGATTAAACTGGGAAAGTGAAAGAAAAAATTTTCAACCTGCTACCTGCCCCGCCCCGCTTAATTTCTTAAAATAATTATTTCAACCTGTCCCGCCCTGCAACTGCCCAGTATATGATTACACCTGCCCGCCCCGCATAGACTTAAACCTGCCCCGTCCCGCAATCGACCTGCCCATTGCCATCCCTATATGTAAATGATGAGAAGAAGAGTAAATAGAAGGGTGGGCCGGGTTAAATGGTAAATGGGTCAGGTCAAAATAAATAAAAATTAAAAACTTAATAAGTGATGCTAATTATTAAGACTAATCAAATTATTTAAGAATCTTCCGTTACTTCCGTTTCATTAAGGGCATTTTTGGCCCTCTCCAACAATAAGGGCATAAATGAACCAAAGTATAAACGAAGGATATTTTTGATATTTTCTCATAATACAAGAACATTTTTTACCCTTTTCCCTTTTTAAAATAAGATTAATTCATTTAATTTTATCCTTAACATTAAGGATTAGAGTAACCAATATTGAATACATATCATAAAATTTAGAAATTTAACAAATTTAACTAAACAATTATTGGTTGATATTATAAATATCCAAATATCAATAGAATTCTCCATTAAAATTTATAAATTCACAAGTATTTATTAATTTACCCTTTTTATTTATCCCTAAACCAATGCAGACTAACTATATTCATCACTTTGGAGGTTCAGTTGTTGCATATATAATAGGGAACGCCGATGAAACTATCCAACATATCCTTTTTGATTGCTATATAGTGGGGAAATGTAGGTCTGATTTGGGTATCAACTTTCCACATATATATTCTTCAACCTTAGAATTACTGGTAGCATGGTTTAAAGAATGTTCACATTACTTTTTTTAATTGGTTTGATTTTTTTTCTTTTGTTATATGACATATTTAACTTAATCGTAATAACAGTACTTTCAATAACATAAAAGATATTATATTCCTTGAAATCTCTATAGCAAGAGTGTTGGAATTTAAATATACCACTCAGAAGTACATTTACTGCATTGACAAGAAAGAAATCAACATTAAATGGCTAACTCCTTACCCTTGATACAACAAACAAAATGTTGATGATGCTTTTCATATAATATTATATTATATATAACATTTTGTAACTATTCTCAAGGGCGGGGCCATATGGACTTATATAGAAATTAAGACAATATCATATAAAATAAAAGGCAAGCACCTAATAAACAATAAAACAAATGCTTTTAGTTGGCACAAGTCGCAATAGTTGAATGTGGGTGCTCAAAGTTATAATATTGCTCTTTGCCCAAGTTCGATTCCCTTTGAGAGCAATGCTTTTATTTTAAAATCCAGCTTCTT
>JAJOOF010003141.1:0-13704 GCA_029582545.1 Solanum lignicaule | reverse complement strand
GGTAAACAACAAATAATGCAAAAAAGAGGGGAAAATTGTTGAAAAAAATATAAAAAGGGTTTAATTGTCCTTTCAATGCTTTTTTTACTGTTGACCCCCTGAATTTTTACATCTGACGCGCCTAATTTGAGTGTATTTCACGCATTTTGCCAGGTAGGATCCGAGTGTTTTTTTGTTTAAGTTTTGGATAGTTAAAGTGCCTATTTGTGCACTTACAAAGTTAAAGGTCAAAGTTAAAATTTGAAGCTAAGTTTAGGGGTCAATATATGTATTATGCCTATAGTAAACCCTGATTAATTACTTTCAAACTATGTGTTCCATTAACAGGAAAGCACAAGAAAATAATTGGAAAGTGAAAATGAAAGGAAACGAAAATTATGTACTTAAATCATGTTGATTATGGTTTTTTACTTTCCAAAGAAAAACTTAATCAAAGTTGGATTACTGTTTTGCACCTACATTAAATTAAAACCTAATCAGCTATCTAAATAAATAGTAAAAGTTAATTAAAGTCCTATTTTATTCACATAAATGCAGAATTAATTAGAAACCCATCTATGACATTTTAATGCTTTATTTATGACGTTTATGAATTCTCTTAGTCCAACTTTGAAAATTGAAGCTTCCCCTTTTTAATATTATAAAATATTTTTCACACCCTCTTAGATTCTTTAGTTATAGCATTATAAATTTCTTTAGTTATTAATTATTTTCTATCTTTCATCTTCTTTATAATAATCATATCATATTACACTAAATATCATATTATAATGTTATAAAATATCTAATTAATTAAATAGTAAATAGTAATCATATTATATTACACCAAATATCATATTATAATGTTATAAAACATGTTAAGTATTAAATAGTAAACATATCATATTATACTCCTACTAATATCACATTAACTAAAACTATTCTAGCTACCAAACTAAAAGTTGAATAACCAAAATGTTCATACAAAATCAAATGACCTTTTTATCCTTTAATATACCATTATCCCTATAATATTTTGTGCTAAAAAGGTAATTTTACGATTAAATAAATACTAATTCATTAAATACTTTCTATAAAATAACCAAAAAAAAATAAAAGTTCAATAAACTCAATAAAGTGTGAAACATATCCATTCAAATTGCCCCTAATGTATTCAAGTAACTAGCTTCCCTATAATATTTTGTGCTAAAAAGTAAATTTACGGTTAAATAAATACTAATTCATTAAATACTTTCTATAAAATAACCAAAAAAGTAAAAGTTAAATAAAGGCAATGAGGTGTGAAACATATCCATTCAAATTCAATTACCCCAGATGTATTCAAGTAACCAGCTCCCGTATAATATTGTGCTAAAAAATAATTTATTAAATACTTTTCTATAAAATAACCAAAAAGTAAAAGTTTAACAAAGGCAATAAAGTGTGAAACATATCCATTCAAATTTCCCCAAATGTATTCAAGTGACTAACTTTTATTAAGTCAGTTTCTTAATAAGGCCTTTAATTTTCTATTACCCATTAATAAGACTAAAGTCTTCCTATTTATCCTTAAATATTCCTCATCAGTTACTTTTATATTATCCACGTTTATGCTATGGCCTCTTTCTTGGAATCTTCCTATAACATAAATGTAGAATTTGAAAAGTTATAATGAATGATTAATATTGTGTAATTTTATTTTCTATTTGAAAAATGTCAATAAAGAAAGAACTTTATAAAGGTCATAAAGGGTTAAAGTTCATGTGTGCTCTCACATCTTATATCACTATAACAAAACCAACTTTTAGCGGCAATAAATAGACACATTAATAAAGACTGCTAAAGTCTTTATCGACATTAGTTAAGTGTCATTAGATCCAACTTTAGTGACATTATACAAAGAGTGCTAATTGCCGCTAAAAATACATATTTAGCGGCAATTGAGCAATTGCCGTTAATTAATTGCCGCTAAAGATCATTTTTTATGTAGTGTATGCACAATACTTTTCTTTCTATAACAATACTTATTCATTATTGACTTCACAAACTTTTTAAGAAATTATAAATAGAAGAATAATTTTATTATATCACCCATTGAATATAACAAATACAATGTTTTGAAAAATATAATAGAGAAATAATTATAATTAATAATAAGGGTAAATTAGGAACTAAGTGTAAAATTATCCATTGATTTCATAAAGTAGACAAGTATTGTTAGATATTCTAAAACAATATAATGGACAACTATTATTAGACGTAGAAAATAGTAGATTACAATAGCAGATTTCTGTTTTTGCAGAATAGATAACAAAAATGGCCAACGGGAGAAGAAGAGTATCTATAGCTGTTAGAGGTTGGAATTGGAGTAGTAGTGAAGAAATGACTATCCCACTTTTTCTTCTTACGAGAGTATAAAAAGTTCAACACAGCATTAATTTTAAGACAATATTCATATCCAGTGTCCATGAAATTTTTATATGTTACTGTTTTAGATTTCACGTTCCTTAAGAAGCTATGTAAGTTTACTATAGTATTCTTATTTAGTATTCTCTTGAAGTTAAGTTTTTTTAATAAATGAACATAAATTAATTTATTTTGATTAATTAAATTGACCGATGAATATGAATTAATTATTTAGTTTTCCTATGTTGGTCAAATTCATATTTCAAGCTAATAGCTCTTAAGGGTAAAATAGGAAGAATATTGTCATTTATGCATTGATTTTATGAAATGACAAATATTAAAGACCATCTATTTTTTAGTAAGAACGACATATAAATAGTAACAAATGAAGTTTCTACTTTTGATAAGTTATTTTTGCTTAGGCGCTGTCGTTTTCAATTTATTCATGTTGGCACGTTATTTTCTACCTATCGCATTTGTGAGTACACATATTTATTTAGATGCATTATCGATTTATTGAGATATTTTTTTTTGTCTTAATATAGAGTAATTATGGTCCATAGATAGAAAAATTATGTTGATTAAGATGGGATATACGTGTGATATATGAATCAAAAAACTATTATAAGTGAAAAGCTTCAAATATAAAGTTGAATTACCAAAATATCCATAATAATTAGTTGATGAGCCATTTTACCCTTCAATCAAATATGATTCCTACAATAATTGAAGTTTTGATAAATTGTGATTAAGGTTTGTTCTTTATAGTATTTCCGTGGATGTAAAATCTGACAAAGGCTTCCAGCAATGGACAAAAAGTAATCCCATTAGTCATTTCATTGAAGCATAACTCCATTTATTCAGTTGGGGGAAGTCTTGAGCAGAAAGGATCATTTTCTGGCTTCTATGAACACAGATAAAATCTTTGAAATCGTAAGAAGAACTATGTGTAACATAGTAATGGTAGTATTTCTCATATGTTGTAGGTTTGTCTTATTGTTTTGTTGTAGTTCTGTTCTACTGCTACATGATGTTGTTGTTACTTTTTTTTTGTTACTCTATTATCTGCTGTTTCTTGTACTTCCTTTTCTTCTTGTTCATGACTGTTTTGGAATGTTTTTCATTGAGCCAAGGTTATTAACAACAGTGACTTCACTATTTTGTAACTTGAATTGAAGCAATTATTCCTTCCCATAATACCAAAATTCCCCTGTTCCTGGTTCCAGAGGATTACAACTTAGCAAAACTTTGATTCTAAACTTCTTTCAATTTGCTTCGATCAATCATGGCCAAAAGAAAATTGTTAAGAGTCGAAAACGAAAAGACTAGTAAATCATTAAAACTAGTGCTCCTGCATATGTTGGAGACCGATCGAAAGCAAAAAAATAAAAAAATGCCGCAACTTGAATTCTTGATATATACTCAAGGCCAAAGAAGCAGAAGGTTAAATAATTACCCTCTTACAATATACATATTAATAGAGTAAACCAAATGAGCACCCTAACAATACTAATCAAAACAATTGAAATACTTACTTCACAACCACTCAGCGACAAAGGTTATTCATTTGCATACATATCAAAGATTATATTGCTCGCCTTACATGGGGGGTTTCTCTGATGAATAGGTGGGTGTGCATCCATTGATGATAACTTATGAGAGATGAAGTGCATTGTTGGCCTTGATTTTGGAGTTTCAAGCAAACAAGAGCATGCTAGCTTGATGATAAAAGCCAAAACATCTTTTACTCTATCTTCAGGATACGAAAGGTGCTCATCCAGCAAATCGCTAAGCTGCTCAGGATCTATAGTCGATGAATTTGCTAGCACAGAAATGTATTCCCCAAGATGCTTTCCTTTGACTATCTCCAATGATAATACTCCAAAGCTATACACATCGTGTTGAATATTGTTGTTTGAGACGACAGGCACAATCGATTTCTCACAACTTGAATTTTATTATTGCAAAGTAAGAGCCTGCTTCAGTCTTACAAATTTTACAGGCAACTCTCTCTTATTTCTTACTCACTTGTTGTTTTCTCTCTTGCTTACTCGCTTACTTGGTTTCTTTCTTAGTTGCTTCTTGCTTGGTTGCTTACAACTCAAATGGACCACCTTTATTTATAGGAGGTGATGGAAGAATCTAGAGAGATACATACTACTCTATTCTAGAATATTCCTAGCCATCTTTTTCTAGAATTACCTTTTCTAGAATATTTCTAGACTATTCTATCTAGAATACTCATTCTAGAGATCTTCCTTCAATTCTCAACAACTCCAGAATATTCTAGATTTTTCTTGATTTATCTTAAGTAAATAATTAAGTTGGTGATGAATTCTTAACACTCCCTCTCAACACTAACTTAATTTTTTCTTTGCGTCTGTTGTGAGCGATTCCTGAAACTTTGCAAGCATCATGACATCCATGCCCTTTGAGGATCTCCACCTTCGTCGGATTATTCCGATCCCTACTCTTTGAAGCTTCTTCAAAGGTAGTAGCCTTTTTGATGTTAACCACCTCGGTTAATGTTGCATTTATGTACTTGGTGTTTGGACGCTTCAATCGTGTAGACCTCCTCAGTTGCGATTGTGACTCTTCTTGAACTTCTTCTTGCAACTCATCTGGTGTTTCACAAGCTCCAGTTTGCCATAAGCTTTTCTTTTCCTTTTGTGGAGGTACCTCCTAGTTAGATTTGATTTTGTTCCCTTGTTCTACTTCGTTGAGCTTATCTTGTAGCATTTGCTCAAGAGCTATTGAGTCTGGCAGGGAGACTTCTTTGGACCACCAAGATGACACTTCGTCAAATACCAGATTTCTTGACACATATGTCCGATTTGTGGTAAGGTCACAACACGTCCATCCTTTTATTTGTTCGTCGTATCCAACAAAGATGCAACGAACAACTTTCTTATCAAACTTGCTGCAGAGATGATCTGGCACAAACACATAGCACACACAATCAAAAACTAGAAAGTGGCTTACGGTAGGAATCATCTTTTTAAGTTTCTCAAATGGTGAGATGAATCTCAATCTTGCCTATGGTAGCCTATTGGTGATGTGGACAACAGTCTTCATGCATTCTGCCCAAAACCTTGTTGGTACATTCATACTATGTAGCATATATATCTCTGCCAAATGTCTATTTTTTCCTTCAGCCACTCCATTTTGTTGTGGCGTATTTGGGCAAGTTAAATGTCGTCTTATCATCTTCTCTTTAAGATAATCATTGAACTCTCGTGATGTGTATTCTCTCTCATTGTCCGTACGGAGACATTTGATTTTTCTTCTAATATCATTCTCCAAAGAATATTGGAACTCTTTAAACTTCTCAAATACTTCAGATTTCTCTTTTAAGAAGTAAATTCATACGTACCTTGAGAAGTCATCAATGAGTGTTACCATGTAACGGTAACCGCTGATGCAGGACTGCTTCACTGGTCCAAACACGTCTGAGTGTACTAGCTCCAATGGCTCCTTCGCTTGATACTTCGATTCTCCATAGTGAAGTTGATGTGCTTTCCCATATTGACTTCCAGCACATATAATGTCTCCTCTAATCTCAAGATTGGGAAGACCTTTTAATTTTGACTATTGCATCATGATTTTTAGTTTGTTGTAGGTCACGTGCCCAAGACGTGTGTTCCATAGATCAATTGTTTCATTACTTCGAGTTTTCTCAACATAAGCTATCTCAGCTGACATGACGTAGATTGATTCTAATCTTCTCCCTTCCATGATAGGTGCGCTTGTAACTTTTAAGTTTCGATATACTTTTATGTCATTTGGCCCAAACAAGACATAGTTACCATAATCTGTTAGTTGTGATACAGATAATAAGTTTTTCTTCATACCTGGAACATAGTAGACATTTTGAAGTTCCATTTGTCTTGAGCTGTGATGAGGCACGAACATCGTCTTGCCAATATGAGTTATTTGCAGTCACCACTACTCGGCCACCTTTATATTCGCTCATGTTAATGAGTTTTTTCTCATCACCGGTCATGTGATTGGAACATCCTGAATCAACGATCCAATCATGTTCATAATCGACCAATTTCTCACTTACAGTTGTAAGTGCAATTTCCTCTTCTTTTTTAGAGTGGCATGTGACAAACTCCTCTTGTTGATTAGTTTCTTCGACTGCATAAAAGGTCTCGAAATCCCAAGCTATATTACCTTCAGCTTTCTTGTACCAGCAGTCTCTGGCGTAGTGTCCTTTCTTTCCACAATTGTAGCACTTATCCATTTGCCGGTTGTTGAAGCATTTCACCTGCTTGTTTTCTCGTTGGGTTCTTTGATGTTGATTATTTTGGTCTCCTCCTGGCCGTGAGCTTCTCTCCGCTTTTTTTTTTTATAGTCTTGTCTTTTGTTGAAGACCGCCTTATCTTCGTCTTTTATAGTGAGACTTGATAATGGCTTCTCCAAATCTTCTTCATTTGCCAACATATTTTCCAACTCACATAAAGTTGGTTCTGTAGCCTATCCCTGTGTGGCTATAATTATGCCTTTGTACTCCAGCCTTAGACCATGAACAATGATTCTCCTCATTCTTGTATCTGTGATAGCATTCTCAGGATCTAATTTTGATATTTCATCAGATAAAGATTTTACCTTTGAGAAGTATTGACTAATCGTCATATTCCGTTGAGAGATTGACAAAAGCTCATTTTCAAGCCTTTGTAATCTTGCATCATTCTTCTTTGTAAAAGTTGTTGCCAAGGTGTCCCAAGCTTCTTTGGGTGTCTTGGCATTCTTAATCCATTGTAGGAACTCATCCTTGATAGTTACAGTGAGAGCATACATGGTCTCTCCAGCTTTGACCTTCCACCTTTTTTTTCTGCTTCAACATCTGTTGGTGGTGTGGTGTCTGATCCAACGATGATATCCCATAAATCATGGTCGAGAAAGTAATATTGCATTCTCGTGCTCCATGATCTGTAGTTGCTTGCGTTGAGCTTCTCAACGCTATTGAGAGTGCTTGCGAAATTTGCCATTGATAAGTGCCTCGCGACTTGTAGCCTCCAATAATAGCTTGTAAGATCTTCTATGAGTTACTACCTCGCTCTTATCCATAGGCTCTGATACCACTTGTTGAATATTGTTGGTTGTGGAGATGACGGGCACAATCGATTTCTCACAACTTGAATTTTATTATTGCAAAGTAAGAACCTGTTTCGGTCTTACAAATTTTACAGGCAACTCTCTTATTTCTTACTCACTTGTTGTTTGCTCTCTTGCTTACTTTCTTACTTGGTTTCTTTCTTAGTTGCTTTTTGATTGGTTGCTTACAACTCAAATGAACCACCTTTATTTATAGGAGGTGATGGAAGAATGTAGAGAGATACATACTACTCTATTCTAGAATATTCCTAGCTATCTTTTTCTAGAATTACCTTTTCTAGAATATTTCTAGACTATTCTCTCTAGAATACTCATTCTAGAGATCTTCCTTCAATTCTCAACACCTCCGGAATATTCTAGATTTTTCTTGATTTATCTTAAGTAAATAATTAAGTTGGTGATGAATTCTTAACACATCACACATTTCTGTAACCTTCATTGTATATGCAAGCTTTGAACAATACAATTTCCAGAACAATATTACCAATTTAAACGTGTAAATGAGATAAAAACAATGGAGTATTTGGCTATAGTTCATGAACTATTTAAAACTTACCAGGTGCCACATAGCCATATGTGCCTGCAAGCGCAGTGAGATTGGTTGAGTCTGGCTTGAGAATCTTTGCTATTCCAAAGTCTGCAACACGAGCTTCATACTCAGAATCAAGCAACACATTACTGCTCGATATGTCTCGATGAACAATCGGTTGTGAACAGTCCTGGTGCATGTAAGATAAAGCAAAAGCAACACCCTTGATAACATTCACCCTTTTAAGCCAATCCAATTTCTTGGACTCAACTTCATTGCTCAGAATACTAGACAAACTACCCCTTTCCACATACTCGTAAACCAAGAACGAGTTTTGTGCAATCGAACAATAGCCGTAGAGGTTCACAATGTTCCGGTGCTTAATCCCAGTCAATGCCCTTACTTCATTCATGAAGCTTTTGGGATGAGTATTCTGAAATGAAGAATGAAGTCTCTTCACAGCTATATTCCCTAATGATGGAAGGTCTATTTTGTAAACACTTTCATGCCCTCCATGCCCGATGCAAAATTTTGCATCAAATTCCTCTGTGGGATTTAAGATGTCCCTGTACAATGCCTTTCCATCTAACATGGTTATCGAAAGCCAACCATCATCCTGTCTTTCAACGTCTCTAACTCTCCTTCTTTTATCACACATAAACAACACAACAACAAAAATACAGAGCAGTATTAGTGCTCCCATAACAGGAAGTACAGTGATGAGGACGAGTTTACGTCCCTTTGCCATTGAGTGCTTCTTCACCATAAAAGACGACATTTCGCAGGGATCTAGTCCTGCAACATTGCCGCAAACACCTTTATTACCCTCCAATGAGGCATTGATAAAAGCCTTATTATTAGGGATTGGACCTTCCAACTCATTGTATGACAATACCACATCCTGCAAACCAGTCAAAGTTTCAAGTTCTCTAGGAATGCGTCCAGATAGGTCATTGTGGGAAAGATTTAAGTTTACCAACACCTTCAAATTGGCTAACTGAGGGGGTATATCTCCAACCAGAAGATTATAGCTCAAATCAAGTACATTAAGCTGTGTTATCCTCCCTATCTCCTTTGGAATTTTCTGGCCAAACTTGTTGTTGCTCAGGTTCAACTGAAACGAACTGCACGAAATCTACTATACACATCGGGATTGACCCGTTCAATTTGCTGTCTAATAGATCAAGGGACTCTAACTTTGTTAGTGACCTAAGTTCCTCAGGTATATTACCAGATATTCGGTTGTTTTGCAGAAAAAGATTAACTATAGAGGTTAATTTTCCAAATTCCTTTGGAATCTGCCCAATCAAATGATTCGATGAAAGATCAATATATGCAAGTTATCCATATATGCAAGTTCTTTTGGCAATGATGCTCAGGCAAATGATGCTCAGGCAAATGGCCTGAAAACTGATTTTCACTCTTTATCAGGTCTACCAAGTTATCCATATATGCAAGTTCTTTTGGAATAGAACCAGATAGTTTGTTCTCACGGAGATACAGAAAATGCAAATTTCTCAAATTGCCAAAGGAAGCAGGAATTGGACCAGTAAGTTGAATTTCTTGTAGTTCCAGAACATTGAGGTTTTTCAAATTCCCCAACTCTCTAGGAATGGGACCAGAAAGTTGGTTAGAATAAAGGTACAAAATTTTGAGCTCAGTTAAGTCACCCACAGTTATTGGAATTGAACCAGTAAGTCGATTACCGGTTAAATCCAGCTCTGTGAGGTTTTTCATATTCCCCAACTCTCTAGGAATGAGACCAGAAAGTATGTTAGAATATAGGTACAAAATTTTTAGCTCAATTATGTAACGTCGAGTCATTGGAATTGAACCACTAAGCTGATTATTGCATAGCTCCAGATCATTGAGGTTTTTCAAATTTCCCAATTCTCTAGGAATCGGACCAGAAAGTTGGTTAGAACTTAGAATAAAGGTACAAAATTTTGAGCTCAGTTAAGTTACCTAAAGTAGTTAGAATTGAACTAGTAAGATTATTATGGGATAGTTCCATATCATTGAGGTTTTTCAAATTCCCTAACTCACTAGGAATGAGACCAGAAAGTTGGTTAGAATGAAGGTACAAAATTTTGAGTCTCTTGGAAAAGAAGAGAAAACAATATATTTTGCTGAAGTAATTTTCTTTATTCACAATCAGATATACATACAGCTTGATACAAATCAATCTAGCCTAGCTTTAGGTAAGAAATCGTGATCCCCAATTAATGGGATTCGATCTACTAATATGGAAACTGAATATACAAGAATATATGTACAAGATATGTATTTCTCAACACTCCCCCTCAAGTTGGAGAGTGAATATCATGAACTCCCAACTTGTTGCGCAATGTTACAAATTGATCTTTTCCCAAAGCCTTTGTAAAGATGTCTGCTAATTGAAAGTGTGTAGGAACATATGAAGGACTTATCAGTTTTGCTTGCAACTTTTCTCGAACTATGTGACAGTCTAAATCAATATGTTTTGTTCGCTCATGAAAGACTGGATTCGCTGCAATATGTAAGGCAGCTTGATTGTCACAAAATAGTTTTGCAGGAGTCACATTTGAGATCCTTAAGTCTTGAAGTATATAGCTTAACCATGTAAGTTCTAAACAAGTGTTCGCCATAGCTCGATACTCCGCCTCTGCTGATGATCTAGAAACAACTAATTGTTTCTTTGATTTCCATGAGATAAGTGAATTTCCAAGAAAAATACAGTATCCTGTGACGGACCTTCTTGTGGCTAGACAACTACCCCAATTTGAATCACAAAAGGCCTTTAAAATAAGATTGTTTGTGGAAGGAAATTACAAACCTTGACCAGGAGTACCCTTGATATGCTTGAGAATTCGCACAGCAGCATCCCAATGAGGTTTTCTAGGCTCTTACATAAATTGGCTAAGTGTCCGAACAGAATAGACAATGTCAGGCCTTGTGACGGTGAGATAAATCAATCTACCAACTAGTCTTCTGTATTTTGTTGGATCATTCAGTACAATTCCATCCGTAGAAGTAAGCTTCAAATTTTGTTCCATTGGAAACTTTTCAGGCCTTGCTCCTAAG
Source organism: Solanum lignicaule (assembly GCA_029582545.1). Classification (NCBI taxonomy): domain Eukaryota; kingdom Viridiplantae; phylum Streptophyta; class Magnoliopsida; order Solanales; family Solanaceae; genus Solanum; species Solanum lignicaule. Next base: position 2,606 of record JAJOOF010003141.1, on the reverse strand, counting down.
ATTCCTGAATCTTGCAAAATGTCTATGGCATATTTTCTCTGAGACATAAAGATGCCCTTTTTTGAACGAGAAAACTCAATACCTAAAAAATACTTCAACTCTCCAAGATCTTTAATGTGGAAGCGTTTGAGAAGAAACCTTTTGATGCGTTCAATTTCTTGAAGATCATTTCCTGTGAGAAGTATGTCGTCAACATAGATAAGTATTGTTGTGAATGATGAACCTTTCGCCTTGGTGAAAAGGGAATAATCAGCCTTTGATTGTTGAAAACCAGCTTTACGGCTAGCTTCTGAAAATGTGAGAAACCAATTTCTCGATGCTTGCTTAAGGCCATACAAGGATTTGTGAAGCCGGCATATAGTGTTCTCCCCCTGTCAGCGCAGACCTGGTGGAGGTTCCATGTACACCTCTTCATGTAGGGTTCCATGAAGAAAAGCATTTTGGACATCCAATTGAGAAGCGAACCAATTTCTAGCAGAAAGAACTGTAAGTAGACAACGAAGTGTCATGAGTTTTGCTGTTGGAGAAAAAGTTTCTTGATAGTCGACTCCCTCAATCTGAGTATATCCCTTTGCGACAAGACGAGCCTTATAACGCTCAATCGTTCCATCTGATTTGTATTTTATTTTATAAACCCATTTGCATCCAATGGGTTTCTGACCAACAGGGAGTGGAACTAAGCTCCAAGTCTTGTTATCTTTTAATGATTCTAATTCAGCATTCATGGCTTGTCGCCAATGTGGATCAAGAACAGCCTGAGCATATGATGAAGGTTCTGTGTGACCTGTAATGTTAGCTAGGAAAATGCAATGTGCTAAAGATATGCGAGAGTACAAAAGATAATGAGAAAGAGGATATCGAGTACCTGATGTTGGACTTGGCATAACAGAAGATTGATTGGCTTGAGTTGGCAATATGTAGTCTTTATGCCATTCAGGAGTTTTTTTTAGACGAGCAGATTGTCTTAAAAGAGGAGATGAAGGAACCACAACCTCCGAAGTGACTGGAACGGATTCAAGAGTTTCATCAGACGTCGAATTTTGAACGAGTTGGTTGGGATTGGCAAGATTATCATCTGTTATATTTTCAGATTGGGTGGGATTGCTGGAAATAATTTCAGATTGGGTAGGATTACTAGAAAAAATATCTGATTGAGTAGGATTGCTAAAGACGTCCTCTGTAATTCTGGGTTCATGAGATTCTACTCTCCGAATAGATTGTGGTTGAGGAGATGAGACATCTTTTATGACAGATGATGGAGAGGACCAATTGTCAAATATACTAGAAGAGGATTGAGGTGAGAATGAGGTCGAAGTTGGTGTAACTGAACTAAAAGGGAAGATTGTTTCAGAAAATTTGATATCACGACTGACAAAAAATTGTTTGGTTTCCAGATCATAAAGCTTATAACCTTTTTGACCAATAGGATAACCAACAAAGATGGAGCGTTTGGCTCGAGAATCAAACTTTTTTTTATGTTTAACAACAGTAGCATAACACAAACAACCAAAAACTTTTAGGTGACTAAGGGATGGTGGTTTATGATATAGCAATTCATAAGGAGACTTAGAATGTAACAATGGAGTTGGTAATCGGTTAATAATATAGACAGCAGTCAAAACACATTCACCCCAAAAGGTGATTGGCAAGTGAGCATGAAAATGTAAAGCTCGTGCAACATTTAAAATATGACGATGTTTGCGTTCAACTACCCCGTTTTGTTGTGGAGTGAAAACACAAGTTCGTTGGTATTCAATTCCATGAGAGTGAAAAAATAATTTCATTGGTTCAAATTCTTTTCCATTGTCTGTCCTAATTTTCTTAACTGAGGCATGAAATTGGTTTTTAGTAAATGATATAAAGGATTGCAAAGTATGAGAAGTTTCAGACTTGTATTTCATAAGAAATAACCAAGTACATCTTGTAAAATCATCCACGATAGTAAGAAAGAAACGAGCCCCTGAATCAGTAGGTACTCGATGTGGACCCCAAACATCACACTGTAATAAGTCAAATGGAGAACGAGTAGATATGTTAGTTAACGGAAATGCAAGACATGTCTGTTTAGCCAAAGGACAAACATCACAATTATTATCAAAGGAAACATTACGAGAAGGTAATAATGGAGCAATTAATCTAAGGCGAGAAGGTGATGGGTGTCCTAGACGCATGTGCCATAAATCTTTTGGTTGTGAAACTTGATGAGAAATGGGTGGTTTCTGTACTGATGACATGTAATAGAGACCAGCATGATGTTTACCCGAGCCAATCATCTTCCCCGTTGCCAAGTCCTGTAATACAAAAAAAGTGGGAAACATAAGGGCACAACAATTTTAGTCATTAGTGAGTTTGCTAACAGACATTAAATTTAATCGAAAAGAGGGAACATGTAAAACATTGTTTAAGGTAATATCTGAGTTAAAAGGTATTGTTCCAGTGGAATGAATTGATACAGGTGACCCATTGGGTAAATTGACAATGGGTATAGATGGAGATTTTGTTTGAGTAAAGAATGTGGAATCGGAAGTAATGTGATCAGTTGCTCCGCTGTCCAAGATCCATGGCCTAGTGAATGCAGAATTAATTGAAACATTATGAAAAAGAGA
>JAJOOF010003140.1:0-36727 GCA_029582545.1 Solanum lignicaule | reverse complement strand
TATAAGTTTACCTAAATATTTAAAGAACATTAAAACAATTATCTTTAATTCTTTCTTCATCAATAGCCATTTTTATCTAATTTTAAAAGACAAAATAGTTTACCTATATATTTAAAGAACGTTAAAACAGTCATCTTTAATTCTTTCTTCATCAATATCTATTTTTATTTAATTTTAAAATATAAAAGAGTATACCTAAATATTTAAAGAACATTGAAAGAATCTATACCCAAATAATTACAGAACATTAAGACAATCATCTTTAATTCTTCATCAATAGCCGGAAAAAGATCCAATCAAGTGATATTCCCTCAAGTAATATTTGATCTCTTAGATTAATGCCGCGTGGATCATAAAAATAATTTATGTTTGAGATTCTTTTCAAATTTTACACTTAATGATAAAAGTAAAACTAACGATATCCATTAAAATTATTTAGATTTTTTTCTTCCTTTTAAGTGCAGAAGCAAAATGCACTAGATGCTTATCAAAAACACTACTCAGTTTTATTTTTCTAATTCAACTCTCCAAATATGATATAATTTGTCAATTAAAGTGAATGAACATGAAAATAACAATTTATCTATCGTGCACAAGATTAAAAAATATAGGCATGCTCGAAAGCATATTGTTAACGTGACAGAATTAGATCATATTTCTTATACTTATATGAAGTTTGTAGAATTAGATAGATAAATTCCTTATGATTAGGTTTATCTCAATTAGATAAAAAAAAAAAATTAAAAAAAATTATTTAATTGTTAAATTTAAATTTATTTACATTTTGCCTACAAACCTTTTCAAGAGTCAAAGATTACAAATATTTTAATGGATATCGTTAGCTTCAATTTTATATTTTTTCTGTTAAAGTATAAAATTTGAAATGAATTTCAATCCTAAATTATTTTATGATTCATATGACATTAATCTAAGAGGTCATTGAACATTACTTGAGGGAATAGTACTTAATCGATCTTTATATTTGAATTATTTTATCTCTAATGCTATTATTTTCTTTTCCTATAATATTTCTCAATTTCTTCTTTTACTCCTTCTCTAAATCTCTTCGTTAATTATATTAATATCATTTCCTCAAATCACTTATTTTCCTTTCTTTGTTCTTTTTACTGCAAATGCATTATTTTCTTGAAATACAATCAATGTAATGTCAATAAAAATAATATTTTTGTATTTTAATAAATATAATAAAATTGAAATTTACATTCTATATTTCATCTTAGTTTATAAAAAATTATAAAGTTAGTTGATTTTTTTAAGACCGTGCAAAGCACAAACAAATTTACTATTTTTTAAAATAATCGATCAAAATGTACAATTGACCTGATACCCCTAGTTACAGTAAATCAACTTGAGTCATTTTGATAGAAAAATATTAGAATAGTGATATTTATACTAAAGAAGAAAAAATCAATTTCTAGAACATTCTACTATTCTACCTTGGTCTCATTTATGCTGAGGGTCCGCTAATTAATATAGGTTGTTAACATTAATCACTAATTAATTATTTTACTAACCACATAATCTAGTATGAATAAACAAATATTAACAGATCTTACGAAGTTCTATGTGCAATCTTATAATAAGATACTCCCTCTGTCCCTAATTACTTGTCCACTTTTCCTTTTATAGTTGTCCCTAATTACTTGTCCATTTTAACAAATCAAGAAATGACAAATTCTTTTTACCTATTATACCCTCAATTAAATGACTAATTATTTTGAAAAATATATAACTTTTCATTCACTTCATAATTAATAGGGGTAAAATGGTAAACTCACTATGTCATTAATTATTATCTTAATAGGTGTGTCAATTCAAAAGTGGACAAGTAATTAGAGACAGAGGGAGTATCACGTAGATTCCTTAATAGTGTCTTAATCTGCACTTAGTTACAGCTTAATTTAATGATTATCCTTTTGGCAAAATGCCAAACATGAAATAGTTTGGCCATTACAATATTGCTCTAATTTTTGGGAGGAAATAATTCAACATAATTAATATATATTTAAAGTTTTGAGCAGAAGAAAGTGATTCCACAAATATTTCATGTGCTTTATTTTCATATCTCCTACTATGCAAAAATACATAATTCTCAAAAAATTTAAATACTTTTTAGTAATGAACCACAAAACCAATGACCTCTTGATATGGGATTAAGTGTTGAGAATATAATTATATAATAAAAGTGTGCTTTCGTTAACAGTTTAAGCTTTGAGATGAGATGGTCACACTCACACACTTTAACATGGTATCATAGCAGATAGAGGTTCTGAAATCGAGTCTCACCGTCATCCTTATCAAAAAAGAATTTCAACATGCTAGACCCGTGAAAAAAAAAATCAATTCAACACGTGAGAGTACATGTTGAGGATATAATTACATAATACAAGTGTGCGCTCTCTAACAACCGCACACCTTAGTCCTTACTCTACCTTTGAGATAAAAAAACTATTTCTAATAAACTTTTAACTCAAAAAATCATACTACATAGATACATATATTATAACTTTTTTAATAAAGAAAATTCGAATGAACCCTTACGGTGCCCAAATTAATGAGGTAATCACCCAAAATGCTAAGTAAAAGAAACGCAACCTTGTCGTACGGGTTGAGGACAAAAAACAATTTAGGTGAAGCAAAAATCTAGATATTGAAGTTGATCAATCAAATATTTAATAATAAAAAACATTGTGTAGAAAAATAGTGGCAAAAAATAGGATTTCCACTAAGAATAAATTAGGTTTTGGTTGCATACTTGCATTACATCACCTCATTGATCTTTGAAGAGGGAAAGGGTCAATTGGGATGTGGAAAAAAGCCTCTCTTTATCCTTTTTAAAATATCACACACCAATTAGTTAGTTAAAGCCAAAGATTAACATCCTCTTCCTATTATAATTATAATATATACTTATTATTTATTAAGTATTTTTATGTGAATATAATATTTTTAGCACCAAAATCCTTGACATGCTAAAAAGGAAGTAGCATTTTCTCTACTTGTATCCATGATAACATCCATATCGAGTAGGAGTGACAATCGAAAGAGTCAGAATGATCAACATAGATAGATTGTAAATAAATTAAACAAAAAAGAATACAATTTTAATCCATCTATATTCAAAATGAAAAAAATAAGTTAATCAGTGGATATGTGCAAATGAAATTAAAACACAAGTTAAAAATAAAATAAACTTAACTTTTATAAAATATAAACTTATAAAAAATAACAAGCAGACAAATGAGTATCGAATATTGATCATATAAATATTCATATTATCCATTTTTGAATTCTCTTCCCAGTTGCCATATGTTGTGCTAAGAAGCAAGTTCCAACAACCTATGATGAAATAGCATAAAAAAAAAATAAAAAAAAGACTACGAAGGATTGATTGCTTCATAGCCATAAAAATGATTTCGAGAATCTTTGCTTGTCAACATTCAAAAGGAAATGTAATATAAATGAGATAAAGGAGTAAGCGGTTCACAAAGAACAAAGAAGTCGAATTCTAATCACATCTAATCAAGCAGCTTTCAAGCCTTCACCGAAAGAAAAGGTGATAGAGAGTCATTTCACTCTACCTGAATAATAAAGTAGAACTCCTCAGGATCGATTAAAAGAAAAGTCACCCGGAGAATATTAATTTTTAATGAATAGTAAGGATAATATCCATATTTATATTTTAAAACTATTTTACCAATCCTAACCCCGAGCGATTGGTTTATGAGCGAAGGATGAATTAAGTGGGCGAGATAATGAGTTCTAATCAATTTAGAGCAATTATTTTGTCTGTCCGCATAAAGTAAAACGTAATATTACCAATTAAAAAAAAAAATTAAAATTATCAAACTTATACTAAATTAGTATATATGGTACACACATATGTATACTTTGTTTTCTACACACGAAATTAGTACACCATGAAATGTATATTTCCTCACAAGAAGGTAAGGTTTATCCCTCCTTAAACAAATATAATAATAAAAAATGTTAATATATTCTTTTATCCCTTTTAAGTGCATTACATGTTGAATAAAATTATAATTATAATTAAATTTTGCAAAACCTTTCATAATTTTTTTTTATTCATTGTTTGACATTTTTTATCAATGAAAAACTTGTTTGTGTCCTTCTATGGTAACTTAGGAATGACTATTTTAAAAAATATATATATTTAAAAATCCATTATTCTTTACATAGACGACGTAATAATTTCCAACTTTATAATTTATTGCTTTTTGAATACTGATTTTATAGAGAGTGAGTCTCCAATATCCATCGTTAAAAATAATAAATTACTATTTTTATTAATTAATAACATTTAACCAAACCAAAGGAGAGGGTTACTACATCAAAAATGATCTTTAGGACAATTCATTAATAATAATAGCTTAGTTATTGTCAAATATGTAATTTTAGTGGTAATTAACATTACAGTGACATTGAATCAAATGACAATTAACTAATATTGATAAAGTTTAACACGTACTCTTTACTAATATATATATATATATTTGCTACTAAAAATTGATTTTGTTGTAGCGGGGAGGAAAATGTGGATAGTGCATTTGCTTATGTAAGCTTATTTTAGTGTTTTTTCTTCCTTTGATTATGGGGAATAATTTAAAGCCTTATTTAGTTGGTGGAGCATTACGTTAGTGCACGTAGAAACACAAACATATCACCATCTATCAACTTTCTACTAACAAATTAAGCTGACATCAATAATAAAATAAAATGTATAATAGAAAGGTTTTTTTTAAAATCAATTCATAATTTTACATGGTGGGTTCCAATAAATATGTATATATTTTAATAATTAATTAAATTTGCAGAATTTTGTCTGGATTCAACCAAGCTTTTCTTCCAAATCTTTATAAGGAAAATTAAATCTCAACAATATGCTGACTGTGTAGCATAACATGTGGAAGTGGAACTAACTATATATATATATGAATCTTTTTTATCAATTACCTAAAATGATCCATTTTGGAGTGGTGATTAGATATAGCATTATGCAATTTCAGCTTATATAGGACATGACTTTAGATAGGAGGATATGAAGGTCGTGGATAAGAATAAGAGATTAGTAGATAGTTGAGAGTTGTCGTATTACTAGCTTATTTATGTATTTGGCTTGGTGATAGTATAGAGCACTGTATCAGTTGTAGACTTTTAGTCGGTGTATTTTGGTATCTGATAACATCTGTGGTATACTGTGTTTAGGTGACCGTACCTTATTGTTGTAGCGGTTTCTTGCATATATACTCCTTACTACTGTTTTGCTATTAGTTGTCATGTTTCTCTCCATTACCTTTTTTTTTTTAATTACTGCTAATTTGATTTGCTTGAGCCGAGGGCCTTTCGAAAATAATCTATCTACCTCGAAGAAGTAATAGTAAGGCCTACACACACTGCGACACTCTACTTTTTTCGGACCTCACTTTGTGAGAGTTCACTAAATGTTTTTTTTTAGACCTCACTTTGTAAGAGTTCACTGAAAATATTGTTGTTGTACTTAAATAATCCATTTCCAAAAGAATTTCAGAACTAGTATTGAGGTATTGCATATTAATGTATTAGATATTATTTTATTCAAGAAAATTCAATAAACAAAAACTAACGCATGACATTGTAAACAGAATATACAACTTTTCTTCCAAATCTTTACTAGGGGAAACTAAATTTGAACAATATATAGTAATAATTAATCATAACAATTTGGAAAAGTGAATGCAATTTTATGCACTAGAACATGAATACGAAAAAGAGAGAACAAAAGAAAACTATATACACCACTTTTTTTTTTTGGAGAGCATATACTTCATTGTAATATAGATGCTACATATAGTAGTGCACAAAGAAACTTCTTTTTTTAATTGTTAAACACATACGAAATACTTTTTAAAAAATGAAGAAGAAAGAAAGATATTAATTCGTTGTAAACTAAAATGGTTATTCAAATGTATATAGTGACGAGTCATAATATTCACTAACGAGACATTCGAAGAAAATAAAGGTGTAATATCTATTATATATACATTATATATTTTTCTATCGAGAAAATTCAAATAAACCCCTTGATACTGCCTAACTCCGCCTTAAACGTACCCAAAATCTTTTTTTTTCCATGAAAGATATTGACATATGCAGTTAGCTTTTCTAGTGAACTATTGATGTGGATGCAACTAAACAAGAACAATAAACTATATTAAACGTATTCTTGTCCACATACCCATTACAAAGGAAACATATAATAATAAAATGAAGAAACTTATATATAATATAATGAAAATGAAAAGTTAGCTTTCGGATTAAGGATTAAGGATGAAGGAATTAATTATATTAATTATAATTAACCTGTCAAATTTTTCGACTAGTTTATAAATACGTCATCTGTTTATCTATTCAAATTTTGAAAGGTCACAAAATTTATTTGTATTTGACTTTAAGAGTTTGTTTGGTAGGAAGGAAAAAAAATGGAGAGCGTATGCTGACCTTATTATTTATTATATTGCTTTTGAAAGATCCTCGGTTCAACTTTCAAGTACTGCACATCAAAGTAGTTTGTAAAAGAATATACAGAAGTAAAAAAAAAAACTCAAATAATAGAGAAAGCATTATATAATATTTAAGAAAAAGGATAACAACAATAAAATTATAATGTAATAAATGAAATACAGAAACAACATATAGTAATAGAAATCAAAGATCAAGAAATTATTATAATTTTATTGATACTATTAATATTAAAGGAGAAACATATATGGTGCACCAAACTACAACCATACGACCATACCTATTCCATAGAAAACCGTAACAATATTCAATATCTATTAACTTTTTATCTTTAAAATATTCATATATAATTTAGATAAATATTATTTAAAAAACAAAAACATGAGCGAAATGATAAGGGTGATGGGTAGTGGGGATGAGACTTGAGAGCTACGGAATTAGGGTAAAAATAAAATGTGTTTACGGTTAAAATTTTAACTAATCGAACATGAAAAATATAAAAATATTTTTCCACAAATGAAATCGTGTGTGTGCGATATTTGAATATTCTTTGACATTAGTCACCTTACTTTTTCACTTACCCACCCACCCACTCCTTCTCAAGCAGAGGAACATTCTTGGATATTTCAAATTAATTCAACAATAACCTTATTTTAAGTTTTAACTTAACATATATTAACCAAGTAAAATAAGAATGAAACTAATGATCTTTTAAGTGTTCTTTGACAATTTTTTCTTTTGGCACATGGTATCAATGTAATTAAAATTTCTTGTTTTTAACGTCATCTTTGATGTATTTGAAAAATAAAATACTTAAACTTTAATTTAAACAAAGTAAATTAGGAATGGATATGAAACAAAAATTATATTCAAGTCTACTGAATTTACCAGTATTTGAAGTATTTAATTACATATATTTTTTTAGGATAAAATGGTTAAAACATATTGGTGTAACGTTACTTCAAACCCGAGTACACATGAACTCAAAAAACAATCAAATTACACTTAGAACTTACTTAGCAGACACAAAAAATATTTTAGAAAGAAGAAGAGAATTCAGAATTTTCATAGTAAAAGTGAACATATACTATTGTATCTTTTTGAAAAAATCACAAGCTATTCAATATAAAAAGATGTTTTTTAAATTACACCTTATATTCTACTAATTTAGTTTCGAGAAACACCTCTTAAAAATCCAAACATTTAATAAACTAGAAAGGCCACTAGAAGTCTTCATTGTCAAAATGTATACAAATGGAAGCGCCGCCCTGACTACAAATTAATAGCATGTGTAATAAGAAATTTGGAGAAATTATGGTTCAGAAAATCTTCCAATCTTGGACTAATAATCCAAATTAAACTGAGAATCAATATGATTTTAATCAAACTACAACTTGTGTTAAAAAGTGGAAACAAAAAGATGTGCGCCCAAAGTAAATCCAAAAGAAAGAAAGAAGAAATTGGATGCAAATACTTATATTTTTATAAGTAGAGTTTAAAAAGAGTAGCGTATGTACAGATCATATATTCATTTATATAGTGTAGAAAAATTATTTTCGATACACTTTTGGCTCAAGAAAAAAGTTCTCCAAAATAGATTTGAGAGAAATATGTACCAGAGTAGATGTGTGCCTCTTCACGTGCGTACGTGATTTTTTTTCAAGGGCCAAGCATGTGAATTTTTTTTTTAGATTGGGCGACGATGAGATTCAATCCAAAGATCTTTGTCTACTCTAAAACCAAGTTGAAATATTGTATGACCATCTCATCTAAGAACTTAAACTGCTAGAGAGATGTACACTTTTATGAGTAGTTAATTGCATTCTCAATACAAATTTAATCAAAGTAAATTAAAGAAATAGCAATCGCAATAAAAATTGAAGATTAAGATAATACTAACGCGGTTCTAATAATACATGGTATGAGAATAAATAGGTGCTTCAAATTATAACCCTACTCTATCACTGAGAATAGAGAAAACGCTTGAGTACCTACTAACCGCCTTCCTTAATGCTCGACCTCCATAATCTCTCGAAGAAAGAAGGAGAAAATTATGAATTTACTATACTTCAAAATTCAACTAGTTTCAAAGGTTTCGCTAGGAATATCTATTTTGAAATTTAACTAATTCAAATTCACACTAAAAAGCCTCACGATAAAGATAAGACAGACTTATTAAATACTATTCATTTGCAAAGCTCGAATACAAATCATCTAATTAACGATGAAAATTACTAATCACTTTATCTCAAATTTTAATAGTCCCCCTTTACATTATTTTTTAATAGATATAAGTAAAATATATAGTCATGATCTTTAACTTATCTTTCCGCCTTCATTTGTCATCCTAAAATGACAAATCAAAAAGCAATCAATTCAAAGTTCTAAAATATGGAAGTTATAGTTCAAAAAATGAACTCAAACACGAATGTTTGTTACGGAATTCAATATTATACTAGCAATTCTTTCTTTTAAAAAAAAAATGCTTTTGAAAAGAATTCTTTAGGAAATTTTTTGTTTGTCTCGATTAATGCGATACTTTTGCTTTTTTAAAAATAAATTTAATTAATTTTTAAAGTTGAATTGAATTAGATTAACTCAATATTTTTAAAATTAAAATTTAGATGTTAAAATAACTATATAATAAGTATTATAAGTTGCAATTTTTCTCATATCTATATGATTAAGAAAATACATTTTAAAATGTTGATCAAAGTTCATATAGCTTGAATCTTGAAAAGAGAAAAGTGTCACAAAGAAAGTAACAATTTGTGTTTGACTAAGAGCCCGTTTGGATTGACTTAGAAAAAATAGCTTTTAAATAAAAAATAAAAAATCAAACTTAAACGACTTGTAAGTCAAAAAATAAAAAATAGGGAGAGACCTAATTTTGGTTTTTAACTTATTTAAAGTTATTTTTAAACTTGTGAAACACTTCCTAACTTATTTTAAGTTATTTTTATATATTGTCAAACGCTTCCAGAAATAAAATAAAAACAGACCTAAAAATAGATTTGACCAACTTTTAAGTCCATTCAAATATCCTCTAAATCATTTGAAAAGTGCCTTTTTAGTAATTTGTAATTGACAAATAAAAACAATAACTTTAATTTGGTATATATAAACTGATATCGGTGATGCAAATACTTTATAAAAATATATTTCTATTCTAAAGGGTATATAATTTAAATCCTAAACTAATTAGGTGATGCATAGAAAGAAAAAAATAATGATAGGTGTCGCTGGCTAAATCATCACGATGAAAGAGTCGTAGATAGTCGCTTTGAAGCACAATCTCAATCAAGCGACAAATAAAATCCTTTGCAGACGATCTAAATATGTAATAGTCTTTAATTGTAATATTCGTGCACCCAGGGGCGGAGCTATAGCCACTCCAGGGAGTTCAACTAGACACCATTTGTCGAAAAATTACGTTGTGTATATATGTCAAATTCTGGAGACTGCAAGGATATATATTTAAAGTTGGACACTCTTGACAAAAGTTATGCCTTTGACACAATGGTAATGTATATCCATTCGAATGAAGAAGTGTTTCGGGTTCGAACCCCAAATAGCATAATACACCATTTTTAAATATCCTTGATAAAATTTCTGACTCCGCCACACGCCACAAAAAAAATCTAGGTTATGTCATATAGGAATAGATGGGTAGTTAGGAAATTGTCTTGTCCACCTAGTTTTGTGGCAATTAACATCTCTAAACAAGGGGAAGAAATAATGCGTATTCCTTTCGCCGCATCTTCAAAGAAAAAAACGTTTGCTAGCATTGTCTCATACCACATACAAGCAAAATTACATTTAGTGCCTTTGGTCATCATTTTGTCCATTTTCAGGTAGTGGATAGTGGGAATTACAATAATTCTTAATCCATGTACATTCTTTCTTGTCCAAAATATCAACCTATGGAATAGTAAATAAATATAGACCAGAAATATTAAATTGTTATGGAGTAATAATAATAAACATACAATAATAAGATAAATATAGTCAAAGAAGCTAGAGGAGAAAAATGTATTTTATTTTTCTTCAACTTTTCTTCTTACAAAAATAAATTGAGTTAGCTTCTTATTATTGAAGTGCAGAAGCACCTTACAAACCTACTTGCAATTTGTTCACAAGTTGCTTATAGAAACCTGCTTGTTAAGCTACTTGTAACTTGCTTGTTAGCCGGTACTTGTAAAGCTACTTATACTATGGGGCTATGATTTATTTCATTTACAAGTCGTCTGGTAGCTAATGAAGAGGCAACTTACTCATAAATTAATTTCTGCATAAGTCATACATCGTCTTATAGTTAGTTAGGAAATATCTTATTTATGTAAAAAAAATTAATACAATATTTGGTTTGCAATTTAGAATTCTACATAATAGACTATTACATGTATAAGTTATGAGGTGTCTTATTTTATGAGGGGTATATAAAAAATAAAATAGTTAATACCCGAATAACTAATACATGCATTACTGATACCTGAATAATCATAACAAGCTACCAAACAATTCCTTATGAGTTATGATTTAGGAAAGTCTATTTTTTTTTAAAAAAAAATAATAATAAAAAAGTCTAAAGGGATTATGGATGGGCTTGGGTTGCCAAAAGAGTGGGTCATGCGTGATTGGGCCGAGCTAGTAATGTGTGGACAATGTACAATATTTATACTTTTTGAAAATGTAATAAATTTTTTGTTTCTTCAGTTAATAATCGGAATCGAGAATTGAATCGACACCAAACTTTGAAAAAAAATTAAATCAAATCAAAGAATCGAATAAGTTTGGTCCGACCTGATTTTTTATATTTATACCCTAATACGAGTGATATATCGGTTTGCCATTAGAGATATTGATATCCATATACAACCACAATAGCTATTGCATATATAATTTTGAGATTTATTTTTAGAAATAGCAAATATAATAGACATAATAAGGTTCCATAGCTATAGTTTCGATAATTGCGCTCCATAGTTATAGTTTTGTTTGCTATGGAGGTAGTAGTTTGATATTTCTACCCGTTTGTATATTTCACTAGCTAGTATACAAATAGGGTGAGTACATACAAATTTTGTATTTATACATTTAGGAATTTTTTAGAAATCCGTTTTTATATTTCACTTGCCAATATACAAACGTGGTAATTTATCATGAATCTTTCATACATCATACAAATAGCTAAGGTACGCATATACAAAATTCTGAATTTATATAATCAGGACCGAATATGAAATTCAGGGTTTATACAAATCAGGCGAATAGCAAAAATTAGAGAAATTGTAGCCGCAAATTACAATTTTCTTAAACTGTAGCTATAATACCTAATATAGACAAAATGTTTGTTATTATCCATAATTTTCCGTAATTTTGATCGATGATTAGGTGTAGTAATTAAAGCCCAAAAATTTGGCTAGCTATATCTAACTATACAAATAACAAATTAATATGAAATTCCGTATTCTTTTTCTTCATTTCATGCTTTAAAACATGTATCCCTTCAAAATATTAGCGCAACGGAGATTTAATTTGGGGATTTTGGATTCAATAATTTCAAAGATTTCCTCAAGAGAAAATTACAAAATTTTAATCTTTGTTCAAATTATTAAATTTATACATTTATGATATGTTTGTGATATTGAATTTTATAGAAAACATCTATAAAAGTTTGAATATAATTTTTGGAGTTGTTTGGAGTCAATTTGAGATGGATTTGAGTTGTATTTCAAATTGAAAATTTGAGGTTTAATATGATTTCTTATGTGTGTATCTCCACTATACACGTGTATATCAATGTATATATGCTTATCTCTTGTTATATGTGTATATCTATAAAATCTATGTGTGATACACAATATAATGTGATATACACAAGTCACAATATAGCCCACTGCCTTTTCCTTTCTGTTTTGTATTCATCTTCCCGCCATTAATGACTTCTTCCTTATTTCTTTTCCTTATTCATCAAAGCTCGACTTTAAAAATTAATGTGCCATAAATCTGAATCGTTTTAAGTCAATATTACATCAACATACTCAAAATACTAAGAGGAGCTCATATTTAAATTTAGTCCTGTATAATTATATTTAATTTAAAAAGGAGGAAACTAAAAGACAAATTAATTCATTTGCGTGAACCGACAAATTAGACCGTTGGATTGATATGGTTGCGTCTTTGTCGGTTGGAACCAAATCTTTCTTTCTTCTATTTAGCTAAGAATTTAAATTATATATATTGACAATATAAATATTATTTAATTGTATTATTTATAAAAAAAATTATATGTATAAATTAATAATAGGATAAATATAATGGAAACACTGAATTAAAGTAACTGTTTATTTAATTTTCATATATTATATTTAGCTCATGGAAAAGAGATCCGAAAGGAGACAAGTTATTTCTCCTATTCCATTGAGCTCTACATTGTTCATATTTTATAATAATAAAATAATACTCAACTAATCATTTATCACATGTTATATTTTTTCGTTATTATTAATATTTGTAAAGTATAAGTTATTAAAGTACATTATATAAAATGACTTCTATAAAAAATATGTCTTTATTAGATAACTTCATCTAGTTGAATGATCAATAAAGTAATGTCGATATATTTTTGGATGAGTTTGGCTTAATTTTTAGTTTTTGGCTTTATTTTTTTTATTTAAATGCAAAATAATTATTTTAACTAAAAAGCATTTAAAATAAGTTAACCCAAAAGGGTTTTGAATACGCACTATCATTATTCGAAAGCATTACATATCATATTCCTCTAATTTTGATCACTTCATTCGATTATTATTCAAAATATCAATATTTTCTAATGAATTTTAAATTAAATGAATAGCTATTGTTTACTTTAACTTGTTCATCTTTATAATTATAGAGTTCCAATTTTATGTACAAATGGTGTAAATTATATTTATATTATAATAAAATAACTAACAAAAATTAAACCTCTTAACATAATCTGCCAAATTTAGTGAAATCATAAGGAAAAATATTATTATTAATATGTTTTGACTTCATTATTATCTTAGTACGATGTTACCGCTTTTTTGTTAACAGAAAAGCATTAAAAAAATGATTAAAAAAAGGGAGAAAAATAATTTTCTTTTAGAAAAATAGTCTGATATACCCCTCATAACGAGAGATATATCATCTCTAAGTGACAAAGTTAAGGGATATATTAAATTCTTTTCCCTTTTCTTTTTAAACAAAAGAGTAGGTGGATAAGGATCCACTCCCGCCAAAAGAACAAAATAAAAAAATAATAAGTTTTTAAAAAAAAAAAAAAAATGATGGACAAGAACAAAAGTAGAGGACACGTGAAAACCAATCAGATAAAATTTTGCCAAAAAGTGTACTAAATAAAAAGGGGGGAAAGCATGTCAAAAAGAAAAGAAAAAAAACCATGAGGAAAAGGGTACCCTAAACCGGAAAGTATTTCGTCATTCTTAATTAAGAAAAAAAGCTATTTAATTATATGAATGATCCTATCATATTCACTGTAGTATTTTTTTTTTTCATATAATTTAACCAAATAATAATTTCATATTACTAGATTTCAAGTCAGATAAATTTAGATATATATATTTTGCTATTAGATATATTGAAATAAGGAGAGAGACGAGTGAGGAAAGGAGAGAACCTAGCAAGATAGACTATCACTATGTATTCAAGATACATGCGAATCAAATTAAATACATGTGTTTGAGATACTAAATACATTCTCAAATGCAGATACATAGGGAGAGAGCGCATGAGCGATATTATATTGGACAAAACCAAGCAAGAGAGTCAGATACATGTAAATCTAATTAGATATTATGTATCTTGAACAAATTACACTTAATTCTGATCTCATGTATATGTACACGTCAAATACATATATTTCAGTCTAAATTCTGATAAGATTTGTAACATTAAAATCTAATATAAAAAAAAATAATTCACTCCTAAACTAATAAAGTTTATATTATTTGATCAAGAATTTATAAGTATTTTACATTTAATTTAAAAAATTTAAAATAAATTTAAATTTATCGAACCGTAACACAATTATCAAAGGAAACTAGGGTGGGGGAACGAGATATTGGTCTTATTAGAAAATCCAAAGGTGAGTGTGTATGTGTGAATATGTCAGGAACAAAGAAAACACTCCACGCAAGTTATTTGATAAAATAATGGAATAAGTCCAAAGTTTTTTTAAAAAAAAGTACAGAAAATGTTGGCTCCCTTTCTGAGGACACTAGAAGGTGGCATCCAATGTTTAAATTTTGAATACTTTGTTTTATTTTATTTTATTTTATAGATAGAAATATCTTTTCAAATTGAGTACTACTTCCGTATAGTAATAAGTTACCCTTTAACAATATAAAAATTATTCTATGATGTTTGTTGAACATGCTATATTTTGATAAAGAATATTAGTTAGTTTTTGTAAATAGTGATTGTATAATTTTCTTCTAAAGGTTTGGTAGAGTCAGGACGGAATAAAGGAAAATCCAATATGTTTATATTTTTAACATAAATTTTTAAAAAATAAATAAAAACTTTTAAATCTTGTAATTTTAGACTAGAGATACAGCAAAATTATCAAAATGATCTTTAATCTTATGCTGTTAAACTTGTGTGAAAAAGTGAATCTATAAAAAAGAAAGAGAAATGTTTTTATAAACAAACTAAAAAAAATAAATAGAACAAACAAATTGAACAGGTGGAATAATAAAATTTTAATTCGTAATAATTTATTAGTTACTGTTTTTTTTTTTCAATTAATGTGTTTCAAGAAATTTAACCACAACCAAAAGTAACTAATAGTTTGAATGGTCAAAATTTAAGAGAATACATTGATCATTTCTTAAATTTGTCAATGTACTAATTCACTATATTAAAGAGAAATCTACTTCTACTCATTCATTATAGTACATCAAAAGAATAAAAATTCATTTTGTTCCCATTTTATTTATAAGATTGTTACTAAATCACATTGTATTAATCATTTTTCGACTAAATGAAGTGTAATAAGCCCATTGCAAGTATCAAAAGCAAATCTAGCAAGAAGACGATTAACACCAATAAGAAAATGTGTGCAATAGTAATGAGAAAGTTACAAACTTTTAACATTATAAAATCACACTGGTTCCTCAAATCCAAAACACTAATTAAAATAAACTTAAAACATTACCTTAAAATTTCTAGTCCATTACAACCTAAAACCCAACTCAACAATACTACTAACATTACTAGACCTTACAATTTTCCCAATAAACTTAACAAAGATCATAATTTTCTCCACCATTTTAATGGCAGAAAATGACCTTTAGTTCACGCGGAGACGAGCATTCGTGCATGAGTGAAGGACTGTCATGAGCGTATGTAAATGTAGCAGGACAAGCATGCTTAAAAAACTGTGAATAACTCGATGGCTTACAAGTTTGTGGACTATTATAATGATTCCTACAACAAAACTCATCAGTTTTAAAAGCTTCACAAGCACTCTTACAACCAACAACAGGGCCATGACCACCATGTGACCTAAATTGCAAAACTGCTGGACATGACTCTGACAAATTTTCCTTGCACCCAACAACTGGACACACTCCTTTACCTTCATGTGGAGTTACAGTAAGAGGAATATTGAAACCATCAACGAGACTAACACCATAAGTAGAAAAATCAGCATGTCCATGATGCAGAACAAACTGCGCCAATGTAGCTGGGGGAGCCCCACCGAGTCCATCGCACTCGATTCGGCCGCCGCAGTCTCCTGTGGCGCAGTAAAATTTTCCGTGTTCGTAAGTGCAGCCAGTACGAGCCCAAACTCGGCCGGACCAGTGAGCGGTGGGTGCGGGGAAAGAGCGATGGGTAAGTGAGTGAAGGGTAAATCCACCGCGTTCGAGTACAGGGTGACCGGCATTGGGTTGAATTGCTGGCCAGATGGTGTAAGGACAGTTGTTAACTAGGGTTAAAATGAAATTAGGGTAGGTGGCTTGTGAGAGTGCTAAAAGGGTGAAAAGGAGAGAGAGGGGAAGTAGAGTTTTGGTAGAAGAAGCCATGGTTAATTTTGATTTTTGGTGTGGGAAATGGAAGGTGGTTAAAGAGTGTTTATATAGAGGGCAAGTGTAGTAGAGAGATTAAGGATGTGTTTTGGTAGAAAGGAAATGTTTTTTTGAATAAATAAATAAATTTCTTAATTAATTTTTATATATGTACTCCTATATATTTAGGCAAATAATATGGATGAAATAGGTTGATGTTGGGGTTCGAACAAAAACGAATTCAGAATTTTTATTTAGTATTCTATAACATGATTGTCAGCAAATAATATTATATTAAAGATCATAAATATATATGTTTCATAATTAAGATTATAAGTTCGTCTATAATTGTGGACATGATGGATGAGGGTGAAATGTATTAAGAGTTGAAAAAGACTTTCAATATGAAATGTCACTATGTAATTTGTTTTCTTTGCTTTATTATGCAAATCATTTTTCTTTATTATAACGAATTCAATTCCTAGCTTAAAAGTTTTTCAAAAAATTTCGTCCACCAAACATAAAAGGAGTAAAAAAAGAACTCCTTCGAGCCAAACTCTCACAAATGAGGAATAATACATAGATTTCTTCATAATTTATATCTATATTAGTTGTGTATTTTCTAATAAATTATGAATTAAATATTATATTAATTTTATATATAAATAAACTATTTTTCTTACATATTTATCAAATGTATCTAGCTATCAAACTATCCACGAGAGAATGACGGAATTGTCCCTGGTTTGTTTTTGTTCAAAATAGAAAGACAATAGCAAAGGGAAAAGAAAAGTTTTTTCCAGCACTGGTTCAGAGGCACGTTGTTTTTGTCCTTGAACACTGCAACTTTTCTGACTCGGAAAAGATTCAACTTTTTTTTTGGAAAAAGTAAAGAGATCAAAGTTGGGAGTTTTTTTTTATTTCTAAATTTGATATTTATAATTTATATTGGAGACTCAATTAAATCTAGATCGCGCATTACAAAATTCATTTAAGGATAGCGCTTCCAATATAATTTTCTCTATATTTAGAACTTGAATCTAAAATATTCGATTAAAGATGAAACAATCTCATCAGTGCACGACGAGTCACGTTCATTCTTTCTCAAAGTTGATATTGATCTCCACTTTGTCTAGAAGAAAAAGGAATGAGAGACTACGACAATTTTTACTTTAATCCTAACTCATTTTGGCTGTATGTGCAGGTTAAATTGCCTACTCATCATAAAATAATTTTTATTTTTATTGTTAAATAATATTATTTATAAATTTACTTTTTAATTAATTCGATTGAAATTGAGTGAATTTTAAGTGATAAAAAATAAAAAAAAATATTTTCTATGTCCTACATTTTAAAATTAAGTGACTTTAATATTATAAAAAAAATAGAAAAAAAGTGATAGTTTTGTGATAAACTTTAAAATTGGATGATTATTGTTCAAAATTTGCCTCTCCTATTTAATTATTCTTTTTCATTTTATATATTTCATTTTGCGTAAGCATGAAATTTAAGAAAATAATAAAAAAATTATAATGGATTATTTTTCTTCAAAATTACCAACGTAGACTTACTATTAAAAAAGTTTATGTAATTAATTTCAAAGTAACTTGATTGTGGAAAAAATATTTTACATTACTAGTGCATAAAAAAATAGTCCTAATTTAATGTCATGCTTTATAGTTATCTGAGGCTAAAACTTATCCAAAAAAAAATTCTTCATTTTTCACTTAGAAATAAAAAAATTCTCCTTTCATATTTGTCCAGTTTACATTTTATTTTATTTTCTCCATTTTTTTCCCTTGTTAATTTGTTAACGTTCACATATTCCCCATGTTGGCAAGTACACATGTTGCTCATTCTTTTAGGGTGTGTTTAGTACTATAAAAAAATTTGACAAATAAAAAAAAATCAAGTTTCATAAATCTCATTTCATGTGAGTTGTATCACCTCCTATCTTCATCTCCATCACTTTACACCCATTAACTCCACACCCATTAACTCCATCTCCATCAGTACCCTACATGCTTAATTACCTTTACCCTACTTTACATCGTGGATTATATACAAAAACTTATGAGATACAATAATATATTTTATTTATATATGTAATGCAAGAAAAATCAAAGAATCTTCTTTTCAAACTTACTCAACATACAAAAGAAAAGATGAAAGATGTTGAGAAGTAAATAAAAATTAAATTTACTTATTTTCTTAAATTTGAATTTTTAAAGATAATGGAGATGGACAAGGTTATTGATTAGTCCTAAACTGAAAATGTAACAAAGAAAAGGAGAAAATAGTTTAATTTATTTATCTTATTTTTGTTTTTTGTTTTTATAAAAATAAATTATTTCCTAATTTTTACAATTCCTTGAAGATGCACAATGAAAGACTACTTTTGTACACTATATATATATATATATATATATAGTGTAAAATATGTATACAATTGAATTAGACGAATAAATTAAAACAAATAGAGTATATATAGTGTCAAAAAAGATAAAAAGAATTGGGAAATGTTTGCAAGGAATATTATCCTAGTTTCCGCATATCCCAATAAAAGAATCCTTCTTATGTCTCATCACATAAAGTAAAGTTAAAATATCTATATATAATAATGGTATTATTGATATGTACCTACTTACTCATGTAAAAGGTGTATGATTGAACTTTGATTTTAAAAAAAAAAAAAAAAATTCAAAGAAAATAGGGTGTCAAAGTCTTTATTCCGAAAATCGATGAAATTTTTGAATTTTCATAAAAACAAACATATTTGAAATTGATTTAGCTTTATTTGTAAGGAGAATATAACATTGTTGTAGAGCTCTTTATGAAGCAATTTACAAGTTAATCAACTTGTAAATGATTGGCATACCATCAAATTCATTATTGAAACAATTTTATGTGCCTAGTTTGAGATGAACTAGCTTGCTAATTTTATTTTTCTAGCAACTATCAATATAATTTAGTTTTTTTCGTAATTTATAATTTTCAAAATTACCACTCGGACTTACCATAAACAATTTCATGTAATTAGTTTCTAGATAATTTGATTATGTAAAACAATTGTTTATGCTGTTTAGTGCATAAAAAGACGGATCTAACTAGTTGTCACGTTGATAGTTATCCAAGGCTAAAACTTATCTAAACCAATCTTTTTCCATTTCACAGTTAAAAATAGAAATGAAAAGATTCTACATTTTTAATGATAATATTTATTGCGATAAAAATATTTAGCTAAAATTGAATTAGAATATTGTATTTAAAGTAATCTTAAAGTCTTTAGAGAAATTTATATTAAATATTGGTGATAAATATCATATTATATTATTGTCAGTTTATCACTAAATATAATACAACATTAATTATTAAATAATTACAACAAAATTCTTTATTTATTATACATTTTACTTTATTTTGCCCACCTTATCTCTTTTTCTAAAAACTTTCCTACGGCGGATGCACATTATAGTATCAAATTTTTTTGAATTTAATATTTTAAATTTATAATGTATAAATTTATATATAATTTTTTTTAAATTATAATAATTAATATGCTTTAACTCATAATTTTTAAAATGTTAATAACTTCAATGTTAAACTCTATAAAATTCTAGATCTATCACTACTTATTAGTTACTATCACATAATATATGACGATACTATTAGATTTTGACACTTTGCAATCTCCATGTCCCTCTTCTTTTTCTTTCAAAAGTTTGAGATGATATATTATATATTTTTAAAAAAAATAAAAGTTTGTACCAGCTAAGCTGTTAAGTTGTAACAATGTTAGGTACAATTAGAATTTAAAGATGATGGAAATCATGGAGATTGAAAAATCAGGCTCTTGGTATCAATTAGTTTGGAGACGATTTATGCACTCAAAGAGTTATGTTCTTTGAGTAATTATATAAGAAGATAAATATGTGAAAAGTAAATCAATATAAATATTTGATGTAAAAAATTTCTTGTTCAAGAAAGTTGAAAATCATTCTCAGGATTTTTTCGTCTCAAATATAATATCTCTAAGTGTTTTGCTAGTCAAAAATACTAAAGCAAAGTATCGTATTCATATAAATTAATTTTAGTAGAAATTCAATATAATATCTTTTAATATTATTCAGAGAGTCGAATTCGGGAGTTGTGTGATAAAAAATCATTATGTTGAAAAATATAAATTATTTTAGTGCAGATTAGGCAACAAAACTTGAGAGAAATATCAAAATTTGATTATCAATTTAAGAATAAGGAACACAGACAATACGATTTCAATGCTGCAAATCTAAGGATATGTTATAGTTCAAGATTCACAGATAAATATTTATACTCTCTTACGAATATAGAAGTTGGTTACTAAATACTTCTATCAATAAGTAAATATATCTCTTCGAATAAACTTAACTTCCAATAGACTAGTAATGTAAACAAAGTAAACATTGAATATATATACCGCAAGGCTACCTGTAGGA
This sequence comes from Solanum lignicaule, assembly GCA_029582545.1. Lineage (NCBI taxonomy): Eukaryota > Viridiplantae > Streptophyta > Magnoliopsida > Solanales > Solanaceae > Solanum > Solanum lignicaule. The sequence continues at coordinate 15,657 of JAJOOF010003140.1, read as the reverse complement.
GATCTCTTAAGGATACTTTCTAACTCTAATTCTTAACAACAATTCTCAAGCTCTTTCGATCACTTCATGAAACTATTGAATCATAACATGAAAATATAATAATCAAGACACTTTTCTTCAATTAAAATGTAAATGAATAACTAATTTTTCAATAACAATATGAATAGCAATTCACGGTTCTATGCATCCAAATAAAAGCATTATTCAATAGTAGCAACCCTACATGGCTACATCATATTGCCTTTGCCCTATTTAAAATTTACTCCATGGAAATAAACAAGTTCACAAAAATATATAATAAAAAAAAATTAGAATACATTACAAACATCTCTTAATCCTAACTTTTGTTTTTGAATTAGAGTCGTGTTCTAATTTCTTAATTATTTTTTTTGCACCTTGTGATTTAGCTGCCTTCCCAGTGATACCCTAAATCTCTGACGAGTTCCCTTTATAAAGCATGGGGTCATTCACTTCAAAATCTCAAAAATATCCCTAATTTTGACTTATTTCGTCGAGCTCTGCACGACTGGAGTCACTCAACATAGCTTATCGCGCAGGACTTCCAATTGCTAACTTCCATTCTTTTTTGTCCGCACGATTGAATTTTGATGATGCGCGGTTGTGTGGACCTTTTCATTCCAGTAAGTGTAATTTTTTCCATCTTTTGATACATTTAATTTTAATTCTGGACCTAACTTCACCTGACACATTTAACAAAGAAATTAATAATATATGCACAATATAAAACCAAAATAAATCAAGATCATTTTAAAAGGATCACTAAGCTCAATACTTTTACTCACATAAAAAACTCTTCCACTTAACTCGAGCTCAAAATCCACACAGGCTTAGCAAATTGTATCGAGATTGGACTTCAAATTAAGTGATAATATCTATTATAAATAGAACTCCCAACAAAGTATTATGTTTGTGTAAAATTCAAATTCTTTATTGATTTTACGGAAAATGGTCAAAAATATTTATAAATTTTGTGAAATTGAACACAAATACTCTGAGTTAGAGCCTGTTTGGCATCGCTGTTGGAAGTCCAAAAATACTTATTTTGATGAAAAACACACTTTTTTTTTGAAAAATTAGATGTTTGACAAACCAGTAAAATAATTTTTTAAATAGAAGCAGAATCAGTTTTTTTGCTATTCTGCTTCTTAAAAAAAGCAGAAACAGAAGTAGAAAATTATTTTTATCAAGACTAAAATATTCCTTCCATATAAATATATTTACCAATATATCTCTTATTAATTAATTAGCATATCTCATAAGTTTGATTAAGTTTCATTTAAGAATTTTATATTTCATTTTACGTTTATATATTATTATTTTATTTATTATATTATGTATTGTTTTGCATAATTAGAAAAAAAGATAACAACAATATTTTTGCAATATTAGAAAAAAAATAAAAAATAATTAAAGATTTCAGCCCTTAAAAAAGGTATAATATTGATTGGAAATTTGAATATGTACATTAATTTAATAAAAATAAAAATTAAATTAGTTTTTTTGTGATCGATATTAAAAATAATTCTCTCTATAAAATAATTTTAATACTAAAAGCACATTGATACTTGCCTCTTTTTTTTTCGTAATTTGACTCTCAAAAGCACTTTTAACAAATATTTGTCAAACACAATTTGCTTGTGAAAAACACTTTTCAAATGAATTACCCAAACACAAATTGTTTTTTTTGAAAGCATTTTTTTGAAAGGCTATTTTAAAATAACGCTTCTGAAAATAAGCAGTTTTTAGCAGCAATGTCAAACATGCTCTTTAATAGTTTGATCCAAAAGTATCTTTGTTGTTTAAAGTTGGGGTTTAAAAATGCCCTTATGATTAATTAATAGATAAAAAAATGTTATTTTCCTAATAAAATATTAACATTTTTTTTCCTTTTGAACATATTTTATTCCTGATAAAAGTATTACAATTATAAAACTCAAATCTTATTTGTTTTTAAAAAAAAATCATTTTTACTAATAAATAAGTAGGTAATAATTTATTTATTTTTTCGTTAACAATATCATTTTTAATAATGACAAAAAATATTTACAATCAAACCAGAGCAGTCTAGGACTATATATCTATATATTAGAGGCATTTCTGACTCATTAAAATAATAATAAATATATTTTTGGACCAAACTATTGACAATAAAAATATATTTAGATCAAACTATTAACTTATGATATTTATTCCCGTAATTTAAGGATCTTTTTCGTTAATTTTATTTGACATAGGGATATTGTCTTAAAACTTAGATTATTATTTCTGCATGATTTATTTGAACTATCTTGTCCTTCTTTTAACGGTCAATTATTCAGGCAGACATAAAGGGAAATGACAATCTCGATATTATTGTATAATTTCAGTTTTAATCTATGTGTTATTTGACTAGGCACATTTAATTTTTAATTATTTGAAGTGTATGATTTTGGTCTGTTTAGTTAACAAAAATTAACTATTTAGCCGAATGATTATTTTAAAATATATAAAATAAATGCTTGTGGATAATTTTTTTTTTGAATTTAATAAAAAATAAATGTTAAATGTTTTAAAAACTGAAAGTTGTTAGGACACCATTAATAGCCTTACGGAGCCTATCTACCTACTAAACCCTTTCAAATGTAATTGTATTTGATCTTGATTAGTAACTATTGAAAAAGAGAGGAAGAACGAGTCGCTAATGAATAAAAAAAAGAGCAAACTGAGAAGCAAATGAGATCAATTTATATATTTAAAATAATCATTCTATTGTATATTTTTTAAAATATATAAAATATAATTTAATTTTATATACATAATTCTTCAAGCATTTAGAATCACCAACCCTTTATTTTATTTTATATATTTTCAAATAATCATTTTATTAAATAATTGACTTTTGTTAATTTCAATGACCAAACAACACACTTCAAATAACTAAAGGTTAAATTTGCACCGTCAAATTACACAGAGACGAACTAAAATTATGCAATAATATAGGAACTAAAACTGCTATTTTCCACACATAATTATACATTTTGTATAGTCAATTTGGTGTATCGAGTGGCTAACTATCCATATTCAATTTGATAATAAAATAGTGACTCAAGGGTAATGTGGAATAATCAAATTAAATGTGTGTGATCTAGGAGTTTAAATTTTGTTTAAGGAGTCACCAGGTATCATCTTTTTCACAGTTAACTTCATCCTCTTTGTCATTACAACTTGGGGTGGGTTTGATACGTTTCTTTTTTAGAAAATATCTTTTTGAAAAATAAGTGACTGTTTTTATTTATTTTTAGTATTTAGTAAGTAAATAAAAAATAAATATTTAAAAAAAATGTAAGCTAGCAAAGCATTATGAGGATGTCATGGGGAGTGGGGGTTTGAGGATTGAAGGGGGTGGAATGGTCAAGAGATGGAAGTTGGGGACGTTAGATGGGTGGAGAGGTCGAGGCAATGAACTTTTTAGTTACTTATAAAACTTGTTTTTTCCCATTTTCATTAGGGAAATCATTTTCCTCATTTTTAATGAGTTTGTTTTTTAGAGAAAATATTTTTCAAAGTATTTTGACTAACCTAATATGAGAAAGTTGAAAAATATTTTCATACCGAACACACCCTTAATCATATTTATTTTCTTCATAATGCTCAACGTATTATCAATGATTGTCGTTTGATAGTTTATTAGAAATAATAATGCATGCATTAGTTTTGTATATTATTAGTAAACTTTTGTGTGTTATTAGTACACTTTTGTGTATTATTAATACCTTGTAATTTAGTACGTACATTTTTTCAACCTGTGTAATTAATGCAAGGGGTGTATAACTAATACATGAAAATCCATATAATTGTCCCTCAGAACCTTTTTCACATCTTTTCCCATCATATTTATGAAGAGTATTTTTGTAAGTAAATATTTTTTTTTTAGAAATATGTCATGCATGTTATTTTTAATACATCAAACCAAACAATACATAAGCAATTATCTCTATATAACTAATACAAGTATAACTAATATAAATATGGTCAGCATTACTAATACAACATATTCAATATCATTCTTATATATCCTACCAAACGACTCCATTAAAGACTTTAATGGAAACATATTGGCTTTTTACGCTCATTCCATGTACATTATCTTATTCATTACTTGCATTTTATTTCTCAATTTGAAGGAAAATATCTCGACAAATAACAAATAAAATTTTACTCGAGTTCAGATGCCGCAAGTGTTTGGGAATTAAGAGAACAGATTAAATATGACAAGGTGGATTTAGGAGTGAGTTAAATTTGAGCGGATTATTGATCCGTTTAAAAGTTATTCAAACGGTGATATATTGAATCAAAATCGGCTTAAAGCGGTTCATAACCAAACTCATCCAACTATTAGGAAGTTTTAATTTTTATTTTTTATTTTTTAGTACCTTATAAGATTACTATCTTCTGTTATTATGTCAATATATTAATATGTCAAATTAAAAATGTCTTTTTAAAAGTACTTTATCAAAATTTCTTATGAATCAATTTGAACTAGATATCAGTCTAAATTATAATAAACTGAAATGAGCTGAGCTAATAGATGGACGGATGAACAATCAGCTCAAACTTAAACTTAAACGATATGATTTATTGGACTAATTGTACCACCTGTAAAATGGATCATCGATCAGTTGTGTTTCATTTTTTGTGAACCATAAATCCCAGAGTAAAGTTGGTAAAGAATTTTTTCCAAAAAAACCTCATCTAAAGATTATGAGGTTTCATTTCATCCAACCGTAAAATTGAAGTTTTTGGTTATTTGGTGTCTGATATTCACATTGGGATCGATTATATTTGAATTCACACGGTAAAAAACCATGTTGCCTTTGCCCACAATTGCTTATTGACTTCCATCGTGAAAGAATTTCTTGATTTTTAATAAAATTCTGTTAAAACACTTATTTTTGTTAAATTTTGACTTTTAATCTTGAAAGAAATAACTTAAATCAATATATCTATATAAAGCTGGATGTGAACAAAATGATGTGGCATGTTTCATTGGCAAGGATCTTTATTTTACCTTTTTTTGTCAATTTATAAATATTTTTCTAATTTAATTTAGAAAAATAGCTACACTACACTTTCTCTCTCGCGACTATTACTCCACTATTAATGTCTTCCTAATAACCTTTCATTTACCTTTATTGTCATCCGGCTTTTTTTTCCAAAAAGAACTGTTTTTTGTCTTCTCCTCTTTATTCGATTCAAAATATTCACAAATATATTTAATTAAAATATTCACAAACATAAATCTATGTCTTTATCTAATATATATTAAAGATAGATATAGACAAAGTGATGTGTCATATTTTTATGATAAAAAAACTCATTTAATCTTTTTTTCTCATTTTTGTGTCTTTTTAAAAAAAAAAAAAAAACATGTCCTTTATTAAAAACTCCAAAATACATATCTTAGATCTTTAATTCTCATAATTCTAAATCATATCACATTTTTGTGATTCTTCGTATTTTTTTTAATTCATGTGTTATATTAAAAACTCCAAAATACACATCTTATATCATAAATTCTCATAATTCTATATCATATTTCTAGCAAATATTGATTAACATGAAATAATGTGAGTATATTAGTTGTTTTTATAGAAATATCTTTTAATGTAAAAATTAATGGTCTTTATTTTCATTACTCTAATAACTTTTTATTATTATATCCCCTAAAATAGTTAATAGTCACAATACATTATTTGATATTTCATATTGTAGTCTATAAATAGTCTTGTGAAAGTGAATGCCAACAAGAACTCAGAAGATTGTACAAAGAATTCATAAATTTATTTTTTTATTTTTTAACAATAAAGGTCATAGCAATGATATTATAAATACATCTTCCTTTTATATTAAGAAAAATATTGAAGGACATAAATTAAATTATATTTTTCACTATTTCTCTTTTGGTTATTCCCAAGTTATTTTTAAAAGTAAAATAGTCATTATTCAAAAGAGTTTGGAAAAATGTAAAACCTTAAAGGGAAGGACTAATAAGGGAAAAAATTCAAACATTTATCTTAAACTTTGTACAATTTGATTTAATATGAAATAGAAGAAATAATATTTAATAAAATTGTGTGTATATCTTTTATAACCGCACGAAGAGCGGACAAGTTCACTAGTTACATTATAATAGTGGAAAAGCCAAAATTACTTGTTCTTATTGCTAAAAACTGGCCTTGGAGATCACGAAAATTTCTGCAAGAAGCCTTGTTTATTGTTATCCGTTTAATTTATAAATAAAATTCTCTTAGTTCATTAGAAGAATCTCGTAATTCAATCGTTCATGATTGTTTATAATTATATCTCTCGCATGACCGGATTGGAGATATCAGAGGAAGATCATCATCTCTATATTAGCAAGAAAACTTCTACTCGTAAATCCATAAGGTCTATTAATTTTATTTAGAAGTAAATAATGACATTAACAATACCAATACTATTCATTTTCTAATACACTGTATTCAGTAGTACTATTCTTATTCTAGCACACCCTAGTCATTTAATAATTCATAATACACCCTATTCATCTAATACAACGAACCAAACCGTTGATAAGAAATATTGCCGATCCACCTTATTTAGTGCTACTCTACCCCTACCAAACGACCTATAAGTCTCAAATGCATTTTAAGCAACCCTCGAGCTGAGTTTGGATGATGGGATGGAGGGGAAGTATACATAAGCAGATTTACTTTGAAAATTATGGTGCACGTGAAATTATTTCTCTACAAAACTCGATATTTTATGTACATATTTTCTAGAATTGATCTAATATTACCTGTTGACACTCATACCGCATAAAAAAAGAAACTAAATGGAGCACTTGATGTGGGTGGTGGGTGGGGGGGGGTGGGGGAGAGGCAGACAAAGGCAACAGCATGGTTAGAGCACTCAAGAGGTGAATAATGCGATGGCTTGTAATTCATCATGGACACAATGATGACTGAGCAAGAAGTCAATTCACAATGAGAAGAGAGCCAGCAATTCCTCAACTCATCACTTGTTACATAAAAATGGGCATAGGATACCCCAGCAACTTTATCTAACAATCCATGTTTTCAAGATTAGTAATGATTACCAATTATATGCTACCTATAATCTCCCCCTATATTGGAAATCATTTCCCCACTTATAACTTCACCTTCTGCTGCACCCATCCATCTTCAACATTCCAATGCTAAAGATGAAGAGAACAGAACTCCTTCTCTACCTTCTTCTCATATCGACAATATGTGCAGAATGTCGACATGAGTATAACTTCATTCCCATGGCTCAAGCTATAAAAGCAGGCAAGTTTACGACTCTTCACTGCTAATGAAACACTAATAAATGACTGTGATGCGCTATTTTCTTGATGTGGTAGCTGAAGCAAGTCGTGTTTTTTCTAGTTTCTTGAACTCCGGGATTTCCTATACAAAACAGTTATGATTTTAGTAGGCAAGTATATCAATGGGTCTTAACTCTAGCTTCTCTATCGCAGTTAAGTCCAATAAAAGCTCAGTGTTCTACACATTGAGATCAACAAGAGGACACATTCTTGCTAATTTGGTAAGTCAGTCTTACAAGTATGGAGTCTCTATTCTGAACTAGTTTATGCATGGAGTTTCTAATCAAACTATTGTGGAGCAGGGGAAGTATGAAAAGATTCATAAACCACCATCTGGACCGAATCCAAATGGAAATCATCGTCCACCATCAAGGGCCAAATCCAACTGGAAATCATCATCCACCATCAGGCCATGAACAGAAGAATGAGCTAGTCATATGAGACCACAATTATTGAATTGGAGGTTAGACATATATGTATTAGTTAGACGATTTCATATTTAGGCTATTTGTAAAAACAGTGGGATATCCTTTCATCAGATTGGAATTACATTTCCTTCATTTACTAAGCAGTATAGAAAACTGGTCGTTATCTAATCTATAGTCCTTAGACTTCACACCTAATATGATTACTGCAAGCAATGTTGTCAATTTACGACTATCAATATCTAGTTCTTAAAAAAGTAAAAATTCCACAGACCATTCTCAAATCTCAACAAGATCAAGACAATTTTGAGTAAAATCTAAAAGTGAAACCAAAACTCATTTACTGAAGGCCAACTTAAGACTGAGCTCCTAGGAAACCAAGCTTAATATTGTAGGTCACAAGAGAACGATTTGCATGCTAGCATCAGGAATTGAGAGATAGGGATTAGGATTATTGTAATGACTAATGAAGCAAAATAAAGAAAACCTTGGGCCAGATGCTTAAAATTCTATGCTGTCACCACCTTACTGCAAACTTTGATGCATCCTCTCATCAGAACACACTATTGCCCACTCAAGTCGTGGTTAATATTCGTACAATAATTGGAACAACAAAGCCCACATGCTACACATTAAAGAATATGGAAAAATTTAGCTTTTCCTAGCTAAGCTCGCCATAAAACTTAAAAGAGCCTGAGTAAATCTTAACCAATTTGCCAACTCAGCAGGCTTTCTTCATTTAGCTAATAGTCCTCAAATATATGACCGGCATAAAAAAGGGGCACTAGACACAGACTAAGATACATGTGTCATATATACAAGTTAAATTGCCAACTAAAGTCTGTAGTCTCTCTTTTGCTTTAGTTTATGCATGCAGTCTCTTATCAAACTGTTGTGAAGCAGGGAATATACAAGAAGGATCCATATACCACTATTGGGCCAAAGCCAACTAGAAATTGTCGCCTGCCATCAAGGCTATGAGCAAAAGAACAAGCTAGCCGTACAAAATCATGATATTTGCTGAGAGTTGGAGGTTAGACATATATCTAATAGTTAGAAGATCTAAGATTTAGGTTATTTTGCTTGTACAAACACTGGGATATCTTTGAGATTGGAACTTTATTAACCTTCACCAACTGAATTGTCGGAAGAGTAATGTTGTCTAGTCTAAAGTCCTTGTTGCTCCACTTCTAATGTGCTCACTGCAAACAATACTATCAAAATTCATAAATATCAATATTTAGTTCTCTATAAACACTGAAAAAGTATTAATTCTACATGGCATTTTCAAGGTATTAACAAAATGAAAACGTTTTACATAAGCTGGTCGCCAAACCGAAGCTCCTTTTTTTTATATCCGATAAATCCATGAGGGTCGGTGGAACGTGGTTCAAAACTCTATCAATAATGCTCTCCCTACTCTTCTCCACTTAAAATACTAGACTTTAGTCGGCAGCCGGATTCGAAGCCGTGATGCGCACCTAGCCCATACATCATTTGCTGCATTCTAACCCTGAGACAAACTCCCAGGGGACCAGACCGAAGTTCATTTGTGAAGATGAACTCTAACCAGGATACTACAAAAAGCAAACTAATCTTGTAAGGAAAGAAAACCACTTCCACGGTAGGCATCATTGATGCAGAGGAAAGTATGCAACTAATGAGTAAAATAGAGGAAAGCTTTGGCCCACAGCTTAAAATTAAATGGTTCTGATCAAACCCTCTCATTAAACAAACTTATTGTTAGCTTAAGTCATGGCTACTGTTTGCAGGAGGATTGGTACAAGAAAGCCCACAAGTTACACATGAAAGCAATATGATAAATTTAGCTTTTGCTTGCTAAGCTGGTGCTTAAACTTGAAAGCTCGTGAATTCACTTTTGCATACTTATCAGGTTCTCGTCATTTGGCAGATAGCCATTAAATAGATGACCGACATGAAAATGGCCACTATACACTAACTAAAATACATATTTGAATATACAAGTTAAACTGACAGCTAAGAATTGATTTACCACTTTATACAGCACGCTTCCTTTTTGATCTCTTACTCTTCCTTGGCCCTGAGTAATTTGGAACTTCTTTACTACTGCTAGAAGCATAAGCCTCTTCCAGAACTTCTTCATCCTGCAACCAATATTTATCAAGTATATAAGTTCATATTCAGAACAGTGCCTTCCAATTGAAAATTTAAAAGTCTGCCACGCAGCACCAAATAAAACAACTCATCTTGGAGGTACTAAGAAATTATTCTTTCCCTCCTCATCAAACTGAATCAATTAAGATTTTGAAATGTTCCAGAGCTATTTAGGTATCCACGAGCTTAGAATTACGTATGCATATATCTCTAGTCTCTGAGTGAAGCCCTTCAAACTTTCAGCTTGATCGCATAACCAATCACTATGCATTTTTGCTCAAGATTATTGATTTAAAATTGAATTTTTGATTAATCCTTGCTTAAGCTACAGAGAAAAGAAATTATTCAGAACACTAGAGACATAGATTTTTCAATTTATTCTTTCCTCAACCGCCTCTCCTCAAGCAAACGAATTACGGAAAATAGCCAGAAATATATAAGGAGACACAGAAAATTGGGATCTATAAATGTAATACACTATTAGACCACAAATATCGAGCATATGTGTCTTCATGCACTTCAATTTACCAAAAAGCAGAACCACTGGTTTAATGATTAGAGAAGTCAAGACACTCCTAATCAAAAACAAACTCCAATCAACTGGAGAAAGATCTATTTTCAGACAGCAACTACAAAATTACATCTACGTTATCATCACATGCAACTTTTGTCTAATAGTGTTAGTGTAAGGGTTCTGTAGCGATATTTTTTCCAATATATGTCGTTTACTAGTTCAGAAATGTACTCAAGCACCCTTAGAAAATGGAAGACCAACCTACGGAGTGACAAGAAATAAAAACTATGACCCTTTCCAACTCTCACAAAGTGAATCTGTCTCTTTTCTTTTGTTCCTCTTTGTTGGGTAGTATTTCTTTTCACTCTCACACAAATGTTCTCTTCTTAGGCTTGGACTTGCATTTTAAGTTAAAAAAAGGAAGAATAGTACTTTCAGACAGAGAACTTGTGTAATGCAATAAATCGCCGTGCCTTATTAGGCTGGAAGCCATCCACGTCTTTTATTGTTATTGACATGCCATTTCATATTCGACTGACTAACAGCTAAATTTAATCATGCAAACATGTTTCGGGTGAACTTGTCAGCAGAGATCATATGTAAAACAACAATTTGACATTTACCTTGGGCTTGGTGTCATCATCTTGTTCGTCCTCGGAATCAGATATAGAAGCAGAAAGTTCAACCTTATCTGTAGGGAGTGCCTTGGTTGACTTTTTCATCTTTTCATCTTCTTTTAGCTGCCTGAATCTGTTTCCATAAACTTTCTTGTTAGCTAGGTAGACATTGTAAAGTTGATTAACTTTGAAGTATTATACACACCTCTCTCCAGATTGTTCAGGTTGAGAGGTAGTTCTCTTTGCACGTCCAGCACTGATGATACCACCGGCATCTCCACTCACAGCAGGCTTTGCACCACCTAACTTGCGCAACCATACCTGCTGTGCTGTGGTCAGCACATTATTTGTGAACCTTGAAATTCAACATAAAAGGCACATGTTAAGAAAATCATCTTGCTTCATTGATTATAATATCCAGAACAAACTATACTTTTGAGATAAAGAGATAAAAGACAGAAGCATGATAATTTGTCATTTGTTGCCTCAATGATGAGAGAGAACTTAAAAGAAAAACAAATAGAAGAGATATGGAGCAACTATTTTGACATGTCTTTTGAACGGAAAGTTTGAAAGCGCTAAGACAGTATAAGGATATCTATGTGTATAAAGGCAGCAACAAAATTTCTTTATCCTCTCATCTCATTCAGTGATGAGGTCACTGGAAACAAGTGAATAGCAAATTGCAATTTACTAAATTGCAGAGTAATATAGTTTTCATTAATAAAAATGATAATTCACATCAGGATGTTCATAGGAACATATTTGTTTAAGACCAATACTGTAATTCTGTATCAGAGGCAATATTACATTATTACTTTAAGTAAGAGCTCACCAGTAAATTGTTAACCCTGATGGAACAGACAAAGAGAAATAACCAATCATGAGCGGAAGGAACTTGAAAACCAGAAGTGTGTTCTTTTGAGACGGATCATCTGTCTAAGAAAAGATATCAAGGATTTCAATATAACATGACAGAAGCACCAATAAATTGAGATCAGAATGAAATAAGCTGGACAATAAATTCAGAATCATACTTGGGGAGGTTTCATTATCTCCATTGAAACATATTGTGAAACAATTAGCAGGACAGGCAAAATGAGGTAAGCCACTGTGTCTTGCCAACCCAAAGGCGGATGCCCATCCTGAAAATGTCAACAGATTTCATGTCCACAATCATACTAAACTGTACTTAGTATTACAAGCGGATTTATCTTCTGGGCCCATGAATTTATAGGAAAGACAATTCGGTAAGATGAAAGCGGGAATTGCTCCATCCTCTTTGTGATTAGGAAGATTACTCAAAATAAAGTTTCAGACATGGTATAAAGGTGTAATTAGGATATGACACTGACCACAAATGGGAATAGCCAAGAAACTCCAGATCCACTCTGTCGAGCAGCTATAGTAGTCGGGCCTCCCAAAGAAGGGATCCAAAAGAAACCTTCAGTCAGCAATCCCTTTTTCAGATTGAAAAAAGGTAAATAAACTCATTATTTGTTTGAATCAATAAGTAAGAACATACAATACTACTAACTTCTTCAGTACCTCATTTGCCACATTGGAGAGAGCTTGATAAAGACCAATCCAAACAGGTATAGTAGCCAAAGTTGGGAAACATCCTGTTATAGTGTAACCACAACAAAAGAAAAAGATAAACCACAATGGAAATGCAAGGACTCGCTACATTCATTACATGGAAGCCAAACTTAAGATGGAACAAAATATAAATCCAAACCATACAGAAGCTCACAGCACTCATTATATTTTATGGCACGGTCTCTTAATAACTGGCATTGAAAATTGCAGTTAGTTGATATGCTACAATTAGCACATGTCAAACAATTTGTAGTTTTTATATTGCAGTGGGCTCATTAACCTTGTGGAGGTTTATTGAAGAGACAACCTGCCCATTAATGATGCAGTTAAGCTTCAAGTCAATGCATATTTAACAGCATACCTTAGCTCTACTAACTCTCTGTCACAACTAAAAAGGCATAGTAATTGAGTGTATATTTCAAATCATCATGTGTTTTAGAATAGTGGTGTTCGCATAATACTGAAACCTTTGGGCATAAAGTTGAATTTTTTTATGCCATTTATAACCACTTCAATGCAGCTATTGGCCAGACAGCTCATCGGATACTGCACCTGAAAACATACCGCATGTTGCTAAGTAGTTGGGAGCCCTTGCTTCTTACAAGCCAAACCCTTTCTTTTTTTACAATGCATAGCCTCGAAGGACTATCGCTAGGATATATAAGAAAGAAGAGGTTGACTAACTTAAAGCTATTGTTTATCATTTGAATTAAAACAGGAGATGAAATACATTAAAAAGCAAATTTAAGTTCATAGATCAGCGTTCTCTGGCATTGAGGAACTAGTTTGGTGTTCATGATCATCTATGGTTTTCCAACCATTGTGTAAACTAAGTCAAAAGTTGCACTTATGTGGTAGTGTTTGACTTGGCACAAAGTTTAAGAAAGAAAGGAAGACTTTTGAAATTTGTGGTCTAAGACAAACCTTAAGACATTTATGTGGCTATAAATCATTTTCATTAAGAGTACAAAGGGAGTTTTAAAGTTAAGCTGTTTCTAATAATAGAAAGGTGACATTCTTTTGGGAAAAACTAAAAAGGAAAGGGTGTCACATAAATTGAGACGGAGGGAGTAAATGTTTAGATGAAGATGCATTACTGGAGTTCCTCAGTTCCATACATTCATAAATGGCAACTGAGTTTTTGTACTAGAGTTCCTCAGCTCCATATTGTGCTGCTTCGACGGAATAAAATATCTGACTTACCCCCCAAAAAATAAGGAAAAAGGGAGTTGATGAATTGAGAGCTATGAATGAGGAACTAACTTAATGACAACTTCATATGCCACAGACACCAGAGATTGAAAAGGAATAAAACTGAAATCCAGATCAAACAAATTCTGGAAGGAAGAATATCACTAGGCAACCAGTTCTAAGATGTACTAAAATAAGACTAAAAATGCAAAACCTAGACCACAGAGGGACAAACTATGAATCAACAGATACCTAATTCTTTAACTGATTAAATGGCTCTTACAACTCCAGGAGATACAATTTGTGATTCACTACTAGCTAGGAAAGAAAGCCATGGCAAGTTTCTTACAACATATATGCCCAATGCTTTAAACCAACTAAGAAGATCAAACAGAAATAGCAAATGGAAGCATAACTAGAGAAGAGACCGCCGACTGCAAGAATGAAAAATTACCAGCAAGAGGATTGACCCCTGCCTGCTTATATAAACGTGAAGTCTCAAGTTGGATTCTCTCCTGAATGAAATATAAGATCAAAGATGTAAGTTTGTTTTCTAAATACCTCATGGAAAGGACAGAACAATAATCATAATTCTGTAAGTATAGCTTCACAACATTAGAAACACTTTTCCTTTTATTGAACAAGTTTTTTTATCACCATAAGCAATGCTCTTTTCTCTTTTGATAAGAGAAGTAATACTATAGCCACAAAATAATAAAACTCTGGAGTACCCATATTAATCTGAAATCTAACAACCAAGTTGTAACAGTTACAATATCAATTTGCTAATACTTCACTCTTTTTTACAGCACTAAGTACCAAAGAATACACATACATAAGTCAAATTTGGAAGGTCATATAGTTCTGAAAAGAAGTTTAGATGAAACAGAAAGTATCAATCAACATGAATTTGAGCGCACCTGATTTCCAGCATATCTTTGTTGAATAGCTTTGATCTTTGGTTGGAGATTTTGCATTGCTAAAGTTGATTCAACCTTTCAAATGACATAATGTCATACATCAGCAATAACTCCATTGCAGTGATTTAACGATTAATGAGGAATAAAGGAACAGGGGACTCCTGTTGACTTGAGTTTGACAAAACAATCAGTTCTATTAATTTAAGTTCTCATCCCACTGCACTATTAATAATACTAGAGAGACGTAACTAAGTGGCAAGACCTGAAATACCAGACCAACTCTAAAACATCCAGGTCTAGCAGCAACTGCATCACAGGCTCACCTGTTGCTTTGTCAAAGGGAAAGTGGCAGCTTTAACCAGGAGAGTAAGCAATATGATTGCGAATCCATAGGAATAAGGCACATGCACAGCTTGCAGTCCATCCTTCATTACCTGAAAGAGCAAAGTGAATGAGTGAATATAGAGTACATGAGGCATAATAGTACCAGTATTGCAAAAAGACGGTCTTTTTAAAACTAAAACCAAAAGATAATGCATCTAGAACTGAAACAAAATAAGCTTCAGTACTTGTACTTCGCCAGAGCAAATGACATAAATGGTCCCTAAACTATCCTAGTAGGTCTAAAATAGTCCCTTAACTATACAGTTGACGGATATGGTCCTTTAACTATCCACCTTTTTGTCAAGTTTGGTTTCCATCCACTTTTTTTAAAAACCATTAGTTAACACCGTTAACAGATAATGAAGAAAAAGAAGTGGAAAAAAGAAAGGAGACAGATTGACTTAACAGATTGACTTAACGGTATTAACTAACAGTTTTTAAAAAAGTGGATGGAAACCAAACTTGACAAAAGGGTGGATAGTTA